>JASDQU010503493.1:0-12638 GCA_032191745.1 Picea mariana | reverse complement strand
ACTAGCACCGTAGATGACCCTACAAGCATTTGAAAAATGGGCCATTGAATTTGTGGGACCTATAAACCCACCAGGGAAGCACACAGAAGAAAGGTATATTATCATTACGACATAATACCTAACTAGATGGGTCGAAGAAAGAGCATTCAAGGACTGTAGTGCAACTACAACTGCACGTTTTATATTTGATGACATAATAACCAGGTTTGGATGTCCTACAACCCTTATGAGTGATCAAGGCACTCATTTCATCAACAAGACAGTTGAAACCCTGACTGAAGAATTTGCAATCCACCATCAGAAGAGTACACCTTACCATCCACAAGCAAACAGAATAGTTGAAGCATTCAACAAAATCTTAGAGACAACATTGACAAAGATTTGCAATGTGAACAGGGATGACTGGGATTTAAGAATACCAACAGTACTCTGGGCTTATAGAACCACTTGCAAGAAAATAACAACGCAGACCCCTTTAAAGTTGGTTTATGGTTTTGAAGTTGTTGTCCCGATGGATTACTTGATACCGAGCTTAAGAGTTGTTGCATTTACAGACATGGATGATACTGGCGTTGTTCATGAGAGGCTTGCCCAACTGGTTGAACTAGAAGAAGACAGATTTATGGAAGGATTCCATTAGCAGGTATAGAAGGAAAAAGAGAAGGCCTATCATGACAGACACATCAAGAAGAAGGCATTTAAGCAAGGTGATTTAGTATCGGTGTATGATAGTAAATTTATAAAACATCTAGGGAAGTTTAGAATGCATTGGCTTGTGCCATATGAGATTGCCTATGTTACAGAAGGAGGAGTTGTGCAACTGAATACATTGAAGGGAGAATGGAAAGAGGGATTAGTAAATGGGAATCGGCTAAAGTTGTACTATGACAACTAGCTGCGTCGCAGCTCTCATTAAAAGCAAGGAAGAAAAGTGAGTAGGTACTAGGTGCAGTTGAAACTGGGTACTAGACACAGAAAAGACAGTCTACATAAGGATAGGAAGGAGACATGGAGCAGAAATCAAAGGCTACACTCTGTAGTCCAAAGTCAAACTGACATGGAAAAATCAGAATTGAAGTGCCTCGGGACGAGTCACAAGTGAGTGTTGGGGGCCTATTGGCCCTTGGTTATGGAAGTGAGCGAATATCAAGAAATAAAAGGTCAAACATGAACTGCGTGGGAGACACAGTAACTGTCACTGAGTCAAAGTATGAAAAAGAGAATAAAAGATGGAGCGAAGTACGGAAAAGAAAGTCGTTGAATGAGGATATCAGGGATGACATATTAGCAAGAGAAAAGAATCGTAGAAAACTCAGCAAGCAGAGAAAGCCACCATTGGATGCTTTGGAGCATCATGCGAGAAGGGAGGAAAGACAGGTTGGCGAAGCCTTGAAAAGGCGGGTCAAGTTGACCTAGGGTTTTGGGTAATTAGGGTTTTGACACCTAGGTTTCGACCTAAGGCTATCAGTGAGGGACTATAATGTATAAATAGAGGTCGATAGGACCTAGGTCAGGTCAGTACTAGTGTTGGGTATTGATATTGATTGTTGTTGGTTGAGAGATTATTGTACTATGAGAGAGAGGAGTGGTGAGAGTGAGAGCCTTTAGGTATTGTAAGATCTTCAGTTGGGTGCAAAGATCAAGTCCTGCAGCTAGGTGCGCAGGAAGGTGGGAGACAGAGAGAAGAAGATAGAAGATCTGCTGACTAAGAGCGCAGATTAGAACTGTAAAATTTATCTTAATATATCATAAGAACAATTTTGTGGATGTAGCCCTAGAGAGAGGGTGAACCACGTATATTTTGTGTCATATGTGTGATTGATGCCTAGATCTCTGTCATTGTTATACTGTTATTTGCATTATTGTGTTAAATCAGATGTATAGTTGCGCAGAGTAGATCTAGCTGATAAGAGATATATGAATGTTGCATTATTGTTGTATTAGTTCCACTTGATATACCCCTGGTTGTTGACATCTCTGTCCTACAACCCCCCTCTTAGCTGCTTCGGGTGAGACTACATCTGCTTCACAGGTGTTGCCGAAAGGGCCAGTAGCTAGGGCTTGTTGGTGCGCTCTTGGAGTGAACCCTAGGTCTTCCCTTGTTCCAACAAGAGGGATCTTCAGCTTTACTCATATCCTACAATGTGTACATTGATTTAATGGTTTTCTTTACTTTATTAATGTGACAAATTCCAATCTAAAACATAATTAGCGTAGGCATCAGATACATGATTAGAACTTCTAGGGATGTGAAAATATGTAATAAAATCAAATTGTCGTTCTAAAAGATGTACACGTAGGAATCGACAGAGTAACATAGGATCACGCACATAGTAATGTTCGTTCAACTGACATACTACTAACTGAGAATCCAAGTGAACCTCTAGAGAGTGAATACCATGTGAGATGGCATCACGCAAAAGTTCTGTGACGACGCTATATTCGACCACATTATTCGTGGATGGCCTTAGGCATATGCCACCTGAAGACACCAGTAGACCCTCGGGCGAGTAAATCACCCAAGCGGTGGAATCCAAGTTCTGTGTATGACGATTGTCTCCATCTGCGAATCCTAGGTAGATCAAAGACTTCATTGACATCTGCCAACCAAAAGGGAAAACTCGATAAGAAAGCCAAAGACAAAAAGAAAAGGGGAAAAAGATGTATATACACCAAATTTACATTAGTATACAAAGGGTTTCACCCAAGCCTAGGGCTCAAGCGTAATACCTTTTCAAGTAGAGCCCATTTCTGGGCTCGGCCAGTTTATTCCCTTCATAATATTCCAACTCGTAGGCTCCTTTTTCTAGAACACGTTGCAGGATGTAAGGACTGTGCCACATGGGTATAAACTTGCCTGCCCCTAGCGGTTCATTGGCTTGGTCATAAAAGAGGATCAAGCCACCCTTAGCATACAACCAGGGACAAACAGACTTGTCATACTGAACCTTGACACGTTTCTTATTTTCCTCAATAGCCGTAAAGGTGTCCTAACGTTGCTCGTTAAGACTCTCTAGGTGTACAAGGCGTCGCTCTAAATCTGAAGTGTCAGGTAGGAGCTCGACTGACAACTTGAGAGAAGGGATTTCGCATTCAATAGGAAGTATCGACTCCACACCGTGTACTAACTGAAAAGGGAAAAAACTGGTGGAAGTCTTGACCGAGGTTCAGTATTCCCAAAGCGCAAGATATAGCATGATGTGCCAATCGGAATTACTCTGGCTAATAGATTTTTGCAAGATGGTCTTGAGAGAATTGTTGACGGCCTCTACTTGCCCATTTTCCTGGGGGTAATAAGGAGATGAGTGACCATGTCTAAACCCCATATTGGATGCTAGTTCTTCCATCATTTCATTCTAAAAGTGACTACCATGATCAGTGACAATCTCACTCAAGATACCGAACCAAGCGATAATTTGGTTGAACACGAAGAAGGATGCAATCCTCCCATCAAATTTTATGGTAGGCATGGCTTCGGCCCACTTGGTAAAGTATTCAACAACCACGATAATGTGTTGATTCCCCCTAACTGAAGTTGGGTTGCAATCGATGAAATCTACCCCCCACTTGTTGAAGGGACTGACGATAATTACTGGGTGAAGAGGGGTTGGGTGCGAGCACATTTTCTGAGTGAACACCTGGCAGGGGTGACACTTCTTAACTGCTTCAATGCAATCTTTAAATATGGTGGGCCAGAAGTAACTGACTTGCAGGATTTTTTGGGTTGTCACAAGCCCGGATAGGTGACCACCACAAGCCCCTTTGTGGCGATCATTTAGGACTAACTTAGCTTCTTCATGAGTTAAGTAACGATTTAAGATACTATCTATTCCTCAGTGATATAAAGTGTCACCGATGATGGTATACTTTTTGGCTTGGTATCTAACACGCCATCAATCATCTCGCGAGAGATGTTGAGCGAACCTCAAGGTTTGAAGATATAAAACAATGTCTCCATACCAAGGGTCGGATGACGAGACAAGGAAAATGTGTTTGTCTACAAATGAATCGACATGGATAACATCCTCGTCTAATTGTGGGAAATTGGATATTAACTCTGTAAAAACTAGTGATTTCTTGGACTTGGCCAAAGCAAAGTCGAGATCAAATTCTTGTAAGATGAAAATCCATTTATTATATTTCCCACCTATGACATGCCTAGTGAGGACGTATTGAAACGGATTGACATCGGCAACCACAGTAGTCTTGCAAAGAAATAGATAGTGTCATAAACGTTGGACTGTGTGAACGACAACCAAAGATATCTTTTCAACGTAAGAGTAATTAAGCTCAGGATCGACTAAATTTCGACTGAGATAGTAGATGACATGCTCATGGAGTTCATCATCCTCCTAAACTAGAACCATACCAATCGTTTCTTCAGATGCGGAAAAATACAACAAGTAATCTCTACTGTAATCAGGAGATTTCAGCAGAGGGGCCAATACTAAGGCTTTTTTTAAAGCGTCGAAAGACTCCTGGGCTCACTCATCCCAGATAAAAGGAGTGTCTTTCTTCAATATGCGCATGAAAACCTTAGTGATATTGGCATAATTCACTATAAATCGACGCAAAAAGTTAGCTTTCCCCTGTAAAACTTGAAGTTCTCTAATCGTGCGCGGGGGAGGCAATTGAAGTATTTCCTCAACCTTAAGAGGATCTACCATGATCCCGGTCTTGGAAAATAAAAATCCTAAGAGACAGACATACTTAACGCAAAAGATGCATTTGTGAGGGTTTAACTGGATTCTATAGTAACAACATCTTTTAAAAACCAGCCAAAGGTGTGTAACATGATCCACTCTCTTGCAAGAGTGAGCAGCAAGATCATCTAGGTAAGGTTCGACTATGTGCTTGAGATCGTGAAAAGATAAATTCATGGCACGTTGGAAGGTCGCTCTGGTGTTTTTCAGGGTGAAAGGCATTTTTCGGTATGCAACAGTACCCCAAGGACATATAAATGTCGTTTCATGTTGGTCCTCAAGTTTGATCTGGATTTGGTTATATCCTAAAAATCCGTCCATAAAGGAAAATATTTCACTTCCCACACACTCGTCGAGAATATGATCAATGAAAGGCATGGGGAAGTTATATTTAGGACAAGCCTTGTTCAGGTTGTGAAAGTCCATACACACACGGATGGTTCCTTGCTTTTTATTCACAGGAACGGGGTTGGATACCCATTCGGTTAAGGGAATCAGGTAAATGAAGCCAGCATTAAGTAGCTTCTCCACCTCTGCCTTAATAGCGGGGGCCTTCCTAGGATTAACAACTCTAAGATGTTGTCGAACAGGTTTAGCATCTGGATAAGTCCTAATATCATGTTCGACAATATGAGGGTCGATCCCTGGCATCTCTTCATATGACCAAGCAAATACATCTCAAAATTCTTTGAAGAGGTTGGTGTAGATCATAATCTCTTCTGGCGAACAATCTGCACCTATATTTACGTTCTCAATCTTGCCAAGGGCACGAGAGATATTGATCGGGACGGTAGGAGAAATACTTGCCATATTTCCTTCGACATAAATGTTGTGCGTATCAAGTGGAACTATGGCGTGACCAACTATCTCACTCAATGTAGACCGAAAAACATCTTGCTCGATTCTTTCAAGACTTGGGAGAAAATAAAATCGATGATTCATATCATCCCAAGGTCTCTTGGAAAGATTCATGGCTTCGAGAATGGCTTTGTCCGAAGGAAAAGTCTCATCTAAGAAATCATGTGAACAAGATAACGAGGTGGCCCATATAGGCCTAAGAGCGGGATCCTCCTCATCTGTCTACGAGGTAACATGATCGAGATCAACGGAGGAGTCAATAATGGCTTGATATTCAATCTCCACTGCCGATAGTGGCGTACCCATGCCATCATGTGACTGACCTTCACTCGACGAATTCAGAGAAGGTAGGGTCCATGGATCACTAAGATAGGAAGTGTGGAAAGGAATGGACCTCCCTACTGAAGCAGGCCTACTAGACATGGCGTAAACGTGGTGAATCGGTGCCGAGAAGTCGAAAGTACCCATGAGGTAAGAATACATTCTGACACCGATATTCTCAGTTGCCGGTTGAGAATTGTCGATCATTGGGATCGACTGTCCAATAGATGCGTTCGGACTAGAGTATGCAAAGGATAATTGGTCGACCGTCACGATCTCTCCCTGATGAGGAAAACAAAGTGTGTGGAAAACACACGATACAACAACAACCATAGAATAGGTCCAATTACGATCTAGTAACAAGTTATAATCGAGAGGTGCATCAACTACCTCTACTTCCACCTCTACCTTCTTCCCACCTAACTGGACTGGAAAGGTGGGAAGAATACCATGAGGACAGAAGAAATGACCATAAAATGCAGTCAACATATTCGATAACTTGGAAAGGGTTGGAGAACCAATAGTTTTCCAATAGACCAGGGACATCAAATAAGTGGCAGCACCTTCATTAATGACCACTCGTTTGATAGTATACTTGGAATACTCCATGTGGATTCGGAAAGACACATGGTAGGGTAAGCGAGGCCTCACATCTGTGACATCAAACTTGATAACTTTTGAGCCACTAGATTCTAGAGCTCCTAAGGCAGAGAGTAAGGCATTCCTCTATGATGGACACGTCTGGAGTACCTCCAAATCCAACATCACACAAGGGTTTTGGTATAGATCCTCAACAATAGAGTAGTTATGGGTTGCTCTAGAGTTAGGGTTGTGGGTAGAGCACTTGAGTACTCCTTTCAGAATATGAGGTGGTGGCTCTGGTTTCTCGATCTATAAGTTCGTCTCTGGGGGGGAGGAGGAGCTTCTAGTCTGGTACTAGATTTTGAAGAGCTATAATCTCGAGAGCAGGTGGCTATATAAATTTTCGCATCGACCATATTGATGCAAACATGATCGCCATCTTGCGACGGTGGTTTTTGACTTCCACCAGACGCATTTTCGGCATTCGAAGAGCTTGAGGCTAAGTGTTGATTTTGTGGGAATGGGTTTGTCAGCACAACGCGTGGTAGACTTAAAAGCCTCGCAGCCTCCACAAGTTTGGGGCATAAGTGTGTAAGGTGATCATCGGTACAAATTTTACAAGGAAATTTCACCGTACATTTCTCTTTCTTACCCTCTCCAGNAAGTTTATTATTATTCTTCCCACCCTTATGATTATTTCGACCTTTCCTTTTATTCCCATCTGGTTGTTGGTCACCATTTGGGTTCTTTGGTGAATGCACGGAATGTACATCCACCGATTGGGTGGGTTTGGAGGATCCAGACGAAGATGGCCCTCCATCAAACTTCGTTGTCGATTCTATGGATTTTACATTGGCAGACCCTACAATGCCATCAACATGAGGTTTGGGATTCTGTCTAGGATCGTGATTTGGCCGTGGTGCCTCTAGAAGAAGGTCATATAACATCCCAGACTAAGCATATATCAAATCAAGTTGTTGGGCTCTAAATATAGCTTCTTCCTCGCTAAAAACCCCGAAAGTAGAAATGTCCTTTGAAATAGGAGTGTGCAAAGACTTTAGGAACCATTCTAGAAAAAAGGCCGGGGGTATAGGAGTCTTAACCAACCTTCTTTGCCTATGCCATTCCTGGATATAATCCAAGATGCGAGTGTTAGTACCTTGGCTTAAAGTCGAAAAAATTTCAAGGCCAACATCATAACGAATGGGCAGTTGAAATTGGTTGAGAAAGGCTAGCACCAACTGATTAAAAGACCCATATGTCCCCCTAGGTAGCTCAATGTACCATTGTGGCGTGACTCCAATGAGAGTGCACTGAAACAATCATAATCTAATAGAATCGTGATTTAGATAATTTGATGAGCACCAAAGGTGAAAAGTAGTGACTTGATCACCAGGGTCCTCGCCATTCTTACCTTCAAAATTTGGAATGTCTGACGGAAGTTTGGTAGGGACAGGGGACCATGTGGGATCATGACTCACCGGGTCATTCATCATTTTAGAAAAATCTGGCAGATTAAGCGTGGCCAAAAAGGGAATATAGGGTTGCGACACCTGTCCCCATCCTCCCGTGAACGATTGTGTGTTAGGAACTGCATTCCATCCAGGATTCTGGTAAGGGCCAAAACCTTGTCTGGAATTAAAATACCTTCCTCCGAGATGATTCATAAAAGATGGATTGGGCATCATTCCAGCAGGAATGTTCTGATAAGGGTTATGAAAATTGCCCCTAGTTGGATTAGATCCAAGTTGAGGGTTGTTAAAATTGCCCCAAACTGGATTAGATCTAGGTTGGGGAGTGCCCAAAGTGTAGGACTGACCTCCTCTGGGTGGGAATCCAGAGGATTGAAGTGGATTTGACATGCCAAAAGTATTGGTCAGAATCGACACCGAGGGGATAGGGATATAGGGCTGATCTTGTCCATCGGTTGGGTTGTTCCATCTAGTTGTAGAAGGATTAGACCTGGGGTTAATAATAGGGGCACTTCCTACATTAGGATTCGCTTGGGGAATATGAGAACCACCAAATGGGAAAGGAGTGTAAGGAGGTGTAGTGTCCCCAAGTCCAAAGCTAGCGTTAGGGCCAGTAGCTAGGATGGCATTCGAAAACTGTGAAGTGAAGTTAGGAATACCATAAGAAAATGGACTAGAATCCATAGGGATGGTCTGAACATTGTAACTTGGTGACTGGCAAAAATCCCCAAAAGGGTTTGAGGCAAGAGATGAAGCATTAACTACAGGCAGAGCCATAGTACCGGTATAAGCCTCCGACATTACAACTGTAGTGGTTGCATGCGTCGAAGGGCTGCCATTAATTATAGTGGGTATGGGAGTCGAAGAACTCCCAGTGTTTCGAAGACTAGACTCTGTACTCATCCTTGTGGAACCACAAGTTTGAAAATTGGATATGTGTGTACCACTCCTGATAACTCTACGCCTTTTAGAAGGCAAGAACTCGAAAACCGGTGGTAACTGTAAAAACCAACGGGACCTGCGAGGAAGATGGTCCAACTCCATGAGGACTTATGACTCTCCAACGAAAAAAAATATATCCTAAGGACAACTATTAGTCAAAGAGAATACCAAAAAGTCAAACGACCAATATGCATGCAAACAGGCTAAAGTGGTTGAGTGGCCTCCCTCGCTAAAGTAGGTATACCTCATCCAAGGGGGACCTGAGACTCCCCGCTAATGTTTGGGGGTAACAGAATCAGTTATAAGGGCCCTCGTAGGATTAACAACCAGTTGGTCAGATTCCCCCGGAGAGGTAATCCTCCATAAAGGTTGTGTGTTGTACGACCGTTATCTGACTTAGGATACAAGCAGAATAACCCCTTCAAGTAACCTATGAGATACCTAAGTCAAGAAACTAATAAACCATTGTATAACCGATGCATAGGCGAGTAGTCGTAAGTCCGGATCACCGTATCGACAGGGTAGAAAATCCCGAAACCTTGAAATAACCACCTCTCACAGAGTTATGGGTACTAGCAAGATCCCCAAATACGAATAAATCCATAGAAATATCTCTGACGCTAGGTGAGTATCTAGGCGTTATCCCTTCAACTAACTTTGTGTGACCTCGTGATTAACTCCAGTATGAGCGGAGCCTCCTGATATTACCAATTATACAATGGACTTCTCAACTCCCTGCCTCATACACATATGTTGATTTAATTGCCTTGGAGAAGTTTACTCAAAAGATCCTATTCCTAGGCACTAAATCCTAGGCTAGTTTGTGCACCCTAAAAATTAAAATCATGACTAATCAATTTTAGTTTAAAGTGTAAATTTTATTGGCCATGGTTACTCAAAAAGGTATGGAAGTGAAACTCATGATGTTATGACTCTGCAAGAAAATAAATATGGATATAATGCAAAGTATATCTTTAACTTTTCAATGAATGATATGCCAATAAGAACAGTGCAATCTTCAATTTCAACTCTGCAATTCAGAAGTAAAATGAAATCTTTCACTAAATGTTCTAAGCTAATGATAAATATTCAAAGACAAAAATGACAACCAATGCAAAATGCCTATTTTTTTGTATTTTCAATATACTAAAAAGAAAATGCATGGAATGATGAGAAACCTGATATATAAATTCTACAGTGTATAAAAGAAATAACTCGAGCAGAATACCAAGCAGCCATGTAAACAACCCAGAGAACAAGGACAGATAAAAAATGGAAAAGAAAGAGAAAGACTCTGCCCAAAAATTCAACTCCAAATAGGTTTCCTGTCATCCCATATAATCTCAACAGACACTACAGAGACCTAAGAAGGCTCAACAATCTTCAAATCCCACCCAACAGTCACTAAACCAGGAAAACAAGCAAGGGGAAGCGGTATATGCGACTTTTCAGGAGAACAGAGCATATATATGCTTCTTGCAATGAGACAGCAAGCGTGTATACGCAACTGTCAAGGCAAAAAGGGTGTATATGCTTCAAAACAAGGCCAGGCAAGGGAAAAAGGCTGAAAACTCAGACCCAGAGTGAACAAGACATGTCAAGCAGTGATACGACAAGAAACACAAAGGAAAAAGAACAATGTATGAAGAAAAAGTACTTCAACCCTTAGAAGGAAGATCTCTCCCCAGTGGAGTCACCATTTCTGTTACAAGGGAAAAAATCTCTATGGTTAAGGGTAAACCACAACAGACAGGTATGACTGCAGAAATCAACTCAATTCCAACATATGCTATATAAACTAATGTGCAATATAAGAAAGAGGTCTACCTTGATCCAATGATTGATGATGTTCCACCGTTGAGCACTTTGACCCAAATCTTTATACCTGCAAGAAGTTCTCAACAAACAAGCAGAGCAAGTATACAGTGATAATATAAAAGGGGTTAGCACATTAGATAGCATAATCCATTAATAAACATTACAAACACACCCATGGATAGTAATCATATATTTTCAAGATATCAATAGGACGGGAAAAGATTATTTCTTTTAATAATTGATCAACAGAAGTGACAACGATATAGACTTCTGTGTCGACATGGTTCGAAACCAAGAAACCAAGTTCCTTCCAACTGGGTATCCACCACTTCAATCCTCTACCAAAGGCAAGCTCATAGGAAAGAGGCAATGAGGCCCTCTCAACAATATGGAAAGAGCTTGGGGGTTGAACATTGTGTTCAGACTTGAGGGACACAGGGATGCAGACTCAATATGAAGTAATTTCTCCAAAGTAACTTTTCTCTCAAAGTTGAATGCTTTCCCTCTCTTTTCCATAGGTCGAAATTGTGCTCTTATAGCCTTCAGGATGAAACTAAAGGGTCGAATCAGAATGTTTCTAGTATATGGAAGGCCAAGGATCAGAGATCTCTTGTCGTGACATGGAAACCCGACTTCATTTTGTATTTTCTAGCACAAATCCTGATGTACACGGGTTGTAGTGGATCATCAAGCATATACGCATCTTGCATAGCATATAGGGAGCGTATATGTGGGAAAATGTATATTTTTAGCTCTGGATTCATCAAAAGGGGATGATAAGTCTGCAAAGGGAAATGGAAAAAGGCTCTCTATGCAAGATAGCAATGGTGAGGAAAATATTGCTATAACACTAAGCATCCTTTTACAAGATATCCAATTCAGAAGACAAGAAATGATGATCATAAGACTAGGTATCCTTGGTATATATATATATATATATATGAGACAAAGGGTACAATTATAATGAAAGGGTTCAATGAAAAGTTGTATCCTACCTACTAATATAACAAACAAAATAATAATGAATGATTATTAGGGCCATAACATAAGGGCCCAAGGGCCTTAACAATTTACATGAGACATCATTTTATTTAAGGTCATTGTTGGGTAGTGACAGCACATACCTTTAATTTACAATTTGATTTGGATTTCCCCAAGCCTGGTTGTCTCTATTGGAGGTTTCTCAAGTGTTTGATTTTCCATATCCCTGAAAACACTTGGAAAATTTCTATTTAAATGTAGAATCATGTGAGGTGCTACAAGAGACTTGTAAATTATTTATCTACTGGTTAAAAGAGAAATAAAGAGATATGTTTCCCCTTAGTTCATTTTTTTATGTGTTATCATTCCCTTTCTCTATTCATTCATTTTTTTTTGCAGGCTCAATTACCAAAATTAGTATCAAAGCAATGGTACGTGAGAGTCGAGGGAAGATTTTTCAAGTGCACATAGGGAGAATTTAGTTGAGAGGATTTTTTTGAAGGCCAAAGTCCAACCATGACTATCAGGTGAGAGACGGGCTTCTACATAGGTCCATGCATGTAGAGAGGAGGGATGCAATCCATGAGTTGTGGATTCTTCTAATGATGGATGTGGAGGCGAATGTAAAGTGAGGTCATGAAGGAGTGGCTATAGAAGGTCAAACAATTGAGTATTTCAAAGTGTCAAGACCCCACTAATGAATCCATGTGTAGAAGGAAAAGGAGGTGGAGGAAAGGGAATGCATAAGATAAGGAAGTGGGTGGATGTTGTGTTGGGGCCATGGGGAGGATGATTACTATCAAAGAATTGTTTTGGAGAGAGGAAAAATGATGAATGCAAGGTTTGAGGTGGATAAATTTAATGGAAAGAAAAACTTTGAGTTTTGGGAGCTCAAGGTGCGAAATTTTTTGGTGAAACAAGGATTGAACAAAGAATTGGATGGAAAGATAAAGAATACAAT
>JASDQU010503492.1:63007-74955 GCA_032191745.1 Picea mariana | reverse complement strand
CCCTACATCGTCCATTTTTCTTACAGAAATAAAATTTCTAGCCAAACCTGGGATGTGTAAAACACTAGGCAATGTTCTAATCCTTCCATCTATGATCCTCAACTTGAATTTTCCTCGTTCTATGATTCTGGTTGTCGAATCATCACCTAAGAAAACATTACCTCCATCATACCTTTCATATTCACAGAACCACTACTTGTGGAGAGTCATATGAAAGGATGCACCTGATTCAACCAACCATTCCTCATGATCTTCATGTGTTCTTGAAGAATCCAGGTACACATCCCCTCCTTCTTCCTTGGAGGTCTTTTCTTATGTAGAAGGAGATTCTTCATATCCCTTCTCTTTCTCAACTTTGGATCTACACTGCTTCTTGTAGTACCCTTCTTTTTCACATATCCAACATACCTTTACAAAATTTCCAGGATATTTAGATCTAACCTTAGACTTAGATCAACCACTTGAGAACTTATATCTATTTCTTTCCTAGGAACGTTCTCTTTCAAATAATGTGTATGTGCTCTGTCCTTCCATATTCTTTCATCTCATCTCCTCCAACAACAAGGATGAGACTACTTCATCAAACTTCAAGGAAATTGTATTACTACCTATGGCCACAACTAGACTATCCCAGAAGTCTGGTAATGAACAAAGTAAACTAATACATTTATCTTCATCTGAAATTTTAATCTCAATAAATACTAATTGAGTTACCACAGTATTGAATGTGTTCAAATGCTATCCCACCGAGTCTCCATCTCTCATCCTCAGGTTATACAACTTCTTTCTCAGGAATAGTTTATTTACTAGGGACTTAGACTGATACAACTTCCCCAATGTTTCCCATAAATCCTTGGTTGTAGCTTCCAATGACACATTCAATAATACTGAATCTGAGAGGCATAGTTGGATTGTGCTATTTTCCTCCTGATCCAACTTTTTCCAGTCATATGTTGAAGTTCTTGTAGGTGTAGTACCTGGATCTACCACAATCCACTGATCTTTGTCCACCAACAGATCTTTCATATTGAGCTTCCACAACTCAAAATGTTTCCCTTTAAACTTCTCGATCTCCATTTTCGAATTGCTTTTCCATTTCTTTTCACCTGAAAACTCAATACCACAGATCTCCCACTGTAACAAGGATTATCACAGTCCCAAGCCAAACCCTTGACCACAAAGATGTCCCCATGAAGCCAACAAAGCTATGATACCAAATGTAGATTTTAACCTTGTACAACATTTACTGCAAATAGATTTTCAGTAAAAGAACATAAAATATACAATGGAAAATATAAACATTACACAGAGATTTTTCCCTGGAAACCCAAACCAGGAAAACCAACATATTCTATATTCATTCACAGTGATACATTTTTTACAATACAATATACATATAAGAGACAGTGGCATCCAAAACCCTAACCTAATGACCTGGATTAGTCAACAACCCTAATTCCTTAACCAGAAATAGAAAACCATCAACAAAGAAACCATGTGCCGAAAAACCACCTAAATATGTGGCATGTTTCCTGAGGAAGAATTTTTTTTCTCAGGGGCACTACCCCTAAACCCCCGCACTGGGGGGCTTCGCCCCCCTACACCCCCGCTCAAACCCCCCTGTGTGCCTGGCACAACACATACACTACTACTCGTGTAAAGAATATAAGACATAGCTAACACGGACTTCAAAAACTAAATGGTTTCTTGGATCAACAAACCTTTAGACTATGCCACCTATTGATTCATAGGCTAAACCTTACCAACAGATTTCCAAAATAGATAATTGAACAAACAAATTACCTATATTTATAGGACCCTAACAGTGGCTCCAATGGGGATGACATCCTCCTAGTGAGGTGCCAAAGAACACCCCAAACTAGTAGCCTGATCCATTGGGCTGATCCCAAGCCAACAACCTGCTCTTCCATAAAACCTCTAAAACTAATAACCAATTGATAATCTACTCCAATCCTCAACTGAATAAAATTCACTCTGAAATCTGAACTATACTCTAAAGATGAAAGTTATGCTGCAAACCGAAATTGAAAAGAATGCTAAAAAAGTAGAGCTTATTTATGTACACATTCCTACTCTAATATGCTAAAGACAATTGTTGAATCAAGTGATCTCAAATTTCCAGTAAAGCCAGTCAAGTAGTTTCTCACATAATTGGACTACTTGATTGTTCTTGAGCAGAGTAAACACTGGAATTTGTGATGGAAAGGGAAACTCATAATACTTATGCTTGTCATAGTGGAGGCATGGATGTGAAATTAAACTGAAAAATATTTCTATATATTTAGCCATACGGTCATAGAAATCATGGTTGTTAAATTTTTTTTTTGATCTACCAAATCAAAGGGCGAAGGTAGTCATGTGCAATTTTTCTTCTACTGACATAAAACTTCACAAGGAAGACTAGGAAATGGAGGAATTTGAGGTGTTTCCTGAACTTCTAAAGCTTTGAGCTCTCTTTCCACAAATTTGGTAAATTCATCCAAAAACTGAATCCTTGCTTCTGAGCTACATTTATAGGACTTTAAATAAGAAGATAAACATGCAGAAAAGTTTTCATCACCTCCATCTTCTATGCACATATCGTTCCATTCCATAAATCTTTGAATGGAAGGAGAGTCTACCACAAACTTTGCCCCCTCCATCCATGTTTCCAAAAAGACAATCCAGAAAGTTGTAACAGTTCTAATAGATCCAATAGGCAAACCTTCATCCCAAATTTTACACTTTTCTTGGAATGAATCATGAAACAATATAAGGAAAACATCTTCATGTTTGACTCTAAGAAACTTAATGAAATCATGAAAATTTGATAAATTTTTCCAAGTCGAACTTAGATCATCTCCATTAAATCTTGGACCATTTCTCAAAAAATATTCATCCCTGGGTAAAGGATTTGGGAAACCATAAATCTGTGAAAAATGTAAACATGCATACCTTGAAATGATAGTATCAGCTTATAAGTTCTTCATTAGCCCAGTGGAGTCATTAGTGAACACCTCAAGTAATGAATCTTTCTAACAGTTGAGTCGCCATGATATTCTTTCATCTAGATATAACGGAGAATGGAATCTCCAGGTGGATGATTTCATCCTTCCTATGTCTGATCACTATCCACCATCAACAATCGGATCTAAAAACTTGATACTCTTTCCTGAGGGAGATTAACCTTTCGCTCCCCAATATGGTCGCCACTATGTTATCGCTCTATAATTTCTTAAGGATGTGAAAGAAATTGACAGAGGTAACCACAAAACCACTTTGGAAGATGGGATCTAGCCTTGCCAGATTCAGAGAGGGATCTCTCTATAAGATTTATATTTGTTTATATTAAAACATTAGCCTAGCTATGATAGTTCAAGGTTTGTTTGTTTGATTTGAATTTTTTGGTTGGAACAATGAAGATGGGCCATTGGAAAAATGGAGTCATAGTTTTGAATTGATCAAATACAAGGTTTAACAGGATAATATTGCAGGGCAGGGTAGGCAAATTCACTGGATCCTCAAAGATTTAAGGTATGGAGGAGATGAAAAGGTCTAGAAATCCAATCAAAAAATAGATCAATTAAGAATTCTGATTTTAATCTTCAGTGGAAACACAAAAATTATTTTTAAGCCAGAGACAGAGTGTACATTTCAAAAAATTTTGTCCTTTATCTTCTGAGAATAATTTAGAATTTAGGAAACAACAGTGATAACATAAGAGAACAAATTAACAGGAAAAAATGCACTTCACCGATAAAGTTGACACAAGCATCCTATAATAATTGCACTGTATTACTGGAAAATCTGATCAATGGTGTCTATGTTGGCTGCTTTATGGTACTAGTCCTATCCTTCAAAACAAGTCCCAACCAACTATAAGTCTTATTACAATATATTTATAGACTTTCTGCTAAACTAATATCAGATTCCAAAAAGGAACTGGTTTTTAAAATATTCTAGTACATTTTTTGGAGAAGTATGAATAAAATTTATTACAAACATGTAGATATTTTCGAAATATATTATTTCTGATCTTATGTTCAAACTTTTAAGTGAATTGTCGCTGACTGTGGCTATTTCTGGAAAAGTCTACATAATAAACTTAAAGATAAAATAATATCTTTAATTTATCTACTGGAAATCTTGAACTGCCTGCAAGTATCGTGCATTGAAATATGGAATTGGTTCATTGACTGTTGATCTTCTGCTGCTAGGTTTCTTCATTCCCCTGAAATCTAGAACGTTGTTGAAACTATCTCCACAAAATCTGCTTATTGTCCTCTCATACTGATTTCTTTTCCATATGTCCCTTTGAGCTCTATTTCTTTCGTTTTTTTTCTTTTCGTCATCCTTTGAATAAATTCACCAAGAAATTATCTTTTAGTTGAAAGGTAAGTGATGGCAGTGGTATTCTGACAATAATCTTTGCTCGGTCTTCATGGGTTCTCAGTCAACAAATAGTGTAACAGGGGAGAAAACAAAGTTTTTTGTATGTGCATGGATATCCGTTAGGGCACAGGACAGTTACAGGACAACTAACAGTCATGGGGAAGGAGTTAATTGGATAATGGATAGGAGGTGTGGGGACAAGTGTCGTGTAGGGAGAGGGGGAGTAGCGGGGATAGGTGTTGTGTAGGGAGAGGAGGAGTAGAGGTGGGAAGGTGAGTGGTATCGGGAGTTAGTTAGGTGGATTTCGGAGGGGGGGTAGGTGGTGTGTGGTAATCAGAGAGGGGGGTGTGAAATGATGAGGGAGTTCCATGCTAGGTGGGGCCAAAGCGGGGGAAAAAAAGTTTTCAGACCCCCCCTCCATCGATAAAGTTAGGTAGGTTGGGGGGCAAAAAACAAATGAGGGTCGTCGATTGGGGAAGGGACGATGTCGTCGGGGAAAATCTACACGGATTTTATGCACTACAAGAAAAAACTTCAACTTTGGTTAAAAACATATGCGCCATGAAACATAAGAGAAATAATTTTGTTTCTAATCTTTTGATCTAGATGTCGGTCTGCAGTACCAGATATACCATTGTAAAGATGCTCCTCAACACTATGCCATGAAAACACCTGTAACCTAATCTGAACTGAATTTTATATGCAAAAAATCTCCCAAAGATCCATACTTTGTTTTGGCCATCAAACTTCAAAAACTAAATGGCTACTTCTATCAACAAACCTTTAGGCTATGACACCTAGTGATTCATAGGCTAAACCTTACCAATAGATTTCCAAAATCGATAATTGAACAAACATATTACCTATATTTATAGGACCCTAACAGATGGATAGGTAACCAAAAACAAAGCAAGGTTTTAGATTTTAACCTTGTACAGTTATTAATGAAAATAGATTTTCAGTAAAAGAAAAAAAAATACAATGGCAAATACACACATTACAGAGAGACTTTTCCCCTGGAAACCCAAACCGGGAAAACCAACATCTTCTATATTCATTCATATCATACATTGTTTACAATGAAATATACATGTAGGAGCCAACGACATCCAAAACCATAATCGAATGACCTAGATTAGTCAACAACCATAATTCCTTAACCGGAAATAGAAAAACATTGGCAAAAATCCATGTGCCGAAAAACCACCCAAAAAATTGACACGAAAATCAAGGAAAAATAATTTTGTTGGTGCTGCCCCCGAACCCCTGTAGCCTCCCTTCTTACTCCCTTGCACACCCGGTGCAATGTAGACACTAATTATCTCCATGCAAAGAATATAACACAAACCCAAGCAAGTTTAGTATGCAAAGGATATGCTCAAGTTGAAGGAGTATATTTTGAGGAAACGTTTTCCCTTGTTGCAAGAATGGAAGCAATCAAACTGATCTTGCCCTATGCATGTTCCAAGAGAATCAAAGTGTATCAAATGGAAGTGAAATCAACATTTATAAATGGTGAATTATAAGAAGAAGTCTACATTGAACAACCAGAAGGGTTCCTGCTGTTAGAAAAGGGATATTATGTATTCAGATTGAAGAAGGCACTATATGGACTAAAGTAAGCCCCTAGATCCTGGTATGCAAGATAGGACATGTATTTGCAACAAAAAGGATTCAGAAAAGGATATGCAAATAGAAATATCTAAGTGAATATTGATTGGAACAACATACTTAACATTGAAGTATATGTGGATGAAATTATCTTTGGAAGTGATGATTATAGGATGGGTAAGAGGTTTTCCCAAGACATGTAGAATGAGTTTGAAATGTCACTACTTGGTGAATTGACATTATTTTTGGGACTTTGTATTTATCAGTTAGATGAGGGAATTTTCATTTCCCAAGCTAAGTACATCAAATAAATGTTGAATAAGTTCAGAATGGAAGATTGAAAACCAGTAAGCACTCCTATGATAACTGGTTACACATTGAGAAAAGACGATGAATCTAAGTAAGTAGATCAAATACTCTATAGACCGATGATTGGCAACCTACTTTATGTGACAACCTATAGACTAGGTTTAATGCAAGCAATTGGACAGGTTGCAATATTTGAAGTAGAACTGAAGGAATCTCATGTTCTGGTAGTAAAGAGGATCTTTAGATATCTTAAAGGAACACCAGAGTTTGGACTGTGGTATCCAAAAGGGAATGAGATGACTATGGTCACCTACATAGATGTATATTGAGCAAGAAGCATTGATGATCGAAGAAGTACTAGTGGAGCAACCTTCTACTTGTGTGATTGTATGGTATCCTGGTTACGTAAGAAGCAATCATCAATATCATTGTCTACAACAGAAGCAAAATATATTGCAGTAGCAACATGTTGTACTCACATTCTTTGGATGAAGCAAACTATGCAAGATATACAAGTGAAGTATGATGATCTCATTTTGATATTGTGTGATAATATAAGTGCAATAAGTATCTCCAAGAATCCAATAATGTATTCCAAGACCAAACATATTCCGATCAAGTTTCACTTTCTATGGGAACAAGTTGAAGAAAGAATATCAATGTAGATTACATTGGGACAAATGAATAGATTTCAAACATCTTCACTAAACCTCTTCCAAGAGAGACATTTGAGTATCTTTTCCAGAAACCTAGAATAGTTTATGCTCCACGGTGATTTCCACAACATTTTTTCAGAAAAGACAAGGGAAGAAAAATCATCTGTGAAGAGACGATAAAGGAATCTTAGTATGAATTTTTTTTATATGTGAATTGTTTAATTCATCAACAAACCACCAATGGACAAATTCTACTAGAAGAGAGAAAGTTCAGAAGCATGTCATCAGGGGGAGTTACCATTTTCCATTGATGTCAAAGGGGGAGAAATGAACATAAGAACGCAGAAAAGGGGAGTATTGTTCATAGGGTAGATAGGGGGAACATGACTGTTTCCATCAATTTCAAAGGGGGAGATTGTTGGAAAATTGATTATCATTAATGTCAACTTTAAAGGAAGTCTAGAAGCCTCTAGAAGCATTGTGTATAATTGAAGAAGTATCCAAAGTGGTCCCCTTATGGTGTATCTTTAAGCATGGCCCTCACAGGAAGATGCTTTGAATAAGTCTACAAGAAACCCATAGGTGTGGTGATGAGGCCTGAAGTTGACTAAGGGAACTCAGGTTGAAGAACAATTCAAGTAAATACAAAACCCTCATAGATGGATATTCCTCGTCATGCCATTTCCAACAGTAGGTGGTACGCCACATGGTTCCTCACAGTTGAGGAGTTATGACCTCGTGAAGTTGGAATCCCCGAAGAATGGTTAAGAAGCCCATAAACATTTACAAGTATTTAGTCAAAGGGTANAAAGTGGTTGTAACGAGAAAGTTCAAGAAGCCCTAAAGATAAGGAAAGAAGTTACTTAGAAAAAGTATAAATACATCTCAAGAAGTCACTCATAAGGATATTCATGCACAAGTTCATTTGAATATATTCTATGTGAGAAAGTGATTTATTGGTAAATTTGAGACAACAATTCTGAGGTAGCAAAGGAGAGAGAAGGAGAAAATTTTGGGATTGCAGAGGGAGAGAGGGTTTTTATGAAAAATCCCTATTTTAGTTGACCCCCATGGGTCAACCTACTAGTGTCCCGCAAGGAACCCCTGTGAGTTGCCTATTGTCTTTCACACGAAGCCCCACGTGAGATCAGGCATCTGTCTAGTGAGGCTAAGCTAGATTTGAAGAAGGATGCTTGGTTCAAGTTGTAATAAGGTTTGATGGTACAACAAGGTTGTTACAAGATCTGATATTGTATGCTTTAGGTTTCATGAGTAAAGGTATGTCTTTCATATGTATAGTTAAGGCTTGTTTCATGGATGATATGGCACATGCTTAAGGAATATCTTGGAGGGCCTTTTTGGTACATGGCTGCATATGGTTAAGGTTCATATCTTGGTGATATTGATACATGCTTGATACATACTCTTGGTATTTATTTTATGGATGCTATGGTTCATTGTTAGATGCACATCTTTGTGATATTGACATACATTTGAGACATACACTTGGTATATGGTTTTGGATTCTATATACATGAGGCGTATTTTATGGTACATGGTATGATGCATGCTTGAGATACATTTTGGTACATGGTTTGGATACTTGATGTTGGGCATATGCTTGATATGGTGTATGTGAGTGGATCTAGTTGGAGCTTCACAGAGTTGTAGCTTCCTTCAGGTTGGATCCTGTAAATAGGGGTTGGAGCCTCCTTTTAGTTGTAGCTAGAGAATTCAAGGAGTTGTAGCATCCTTCAAGTTGGAGCTTGTAAACATGGGGTTGGATCCTCCTTCTAATTGGTGCTAGAGAATTTGAAAGTTGGTGCTTACCATGAATGTATTATTTTGAGATATAAGAAAGAATTTTGTGGTTTTCTCCCATTTGGATTTCCATGTAAATTCTGGTCTATTGTACATGTGATTATTTGATGTGATATTTCTCATAGTTATATGTTCATGAAAAGTTAAATGAAAGCATAATTGTAAATTATTATATATTCTGATTGAAAGTGATAACCCCTCTCAATATTCCAACAGAGATTATAAATATCATAGTACAAAGACTTCAAATGGTTATTATCTACATGGAGAAGTTGTAAATAAAATAGGAACGATTTCCTTTATATTTGATTCAAGATGTACCCATGACAATGTTCTTCATGCTAAATATAAAAGTAATAAAAGTAAATTAGAAAAGCTAGTAACTACATTCATGCTTGCAATGAAAAAATCCACTTGTCATACATTACATTCTACCAATCAAATTTGAGAAATGCACATATCATATTTGGCTATTTCCTAATTAACTATTTTGGGACAACAATTTACTATGTGTTTACAATTCATTGTCCATCATACATATTGCAACCAATCCACATCATACAAAGTATATCATGGAGAAATAAAAAATAATAATTACATCAGCATGCTCAATGATGAGATTGACCACCTTGATACTTTTAGTTATGGTGAAGGGCACTACTTTTATTTATGGTGAAGGGCACTAGCATTATTGATTACTGTGGTGATTACATTACCTGGAGGATTAGGTAGTGTGAGTACTTTTGGGATTGTTCATTTCAACCTCCAAAGAATAAGTTGTCGATTACTGTGGTGATCACATTACTTGGAGGATTAGGCACTGTGAGTACTTTTGGGATTGTTTGTTTCAACCTCCAAAGAATAAGTTGTCGAAGAGGATGGATTAGAGGCATAGTGTTGCACAGGTGTCATTGGTGGATCGATGGGGAATGAAAATGGAGGCATGGTAATCGTTGAAGAAGATGAATCATATGTAGAGAGTTGCATAGGTTCCATTGGTGGATCAACGGGGAATGGACATGAAGGAGTGCTAATTTTGGCGTGTCCTTCTAACATTTGGATGACTTCGTTCATCCGAGGACGATGATATGCATTGAATTGTATGCACCACGGTGCAACTAAAATTAACCTTTTTCCGATGCCTTTCTCTTCCTCTGACATGTTTCCTTTTCTCAAATTCTCAAATTGACCTTTCTCCACTTGCTTGAAATCCCACTCTGGATAAGATAATTTACTTGATCTACTCTCTTTATTGTGAAAATCAATGTTTTGTCTTGACCCCACCATCTCCATCACCAAAATTCCATAGCTATAAACATCAGATTTATCAGTGACAACTCCATACATCCTAGACCACATCTCTAGGGTAGAGTAATCTATTGTTCCTCTATTAGCAACATGGATGCGGCTTTCCTCTCTATTTGCTATTTTCTCTAGACCAAAATCTGCAACTTTCGGTAAGAAATTGGCATCAAGAAGAACATTGTGAGGCTTTGTCTCAAAATGTAAGATGTGATTTCTACACTCGTCATGTAGGTATGCAAGGCCGCGAGTTGTTCCAAGTGCGATTGAATATAGTTGTTTCCAACCCAGCTCGTCATGACGATCTCTGTGGATATATCTCTCAAGGGAACCATTCACCATGTATTCATACACCAAAGATTTTATTAATCCCTGGGAACAATAACCAAAGAGGTGCACCAGGTTAACATGACAGGTCATCCCAACAGTTGCCACTTCCGTTATATATTGTTGTTCACTCTATTTGGATTAATCCAAAATCTTCATAGCTATCCCACGTCCAGTGGGAAACTGTCCTTTATAAACTATTCCAAAACCTCCTTTACCAAGCGTTTTTGCCAAGTTGTTTGTGTAAGTCATAATCTGAGCATAAGAATATCTGGTGGGAACTTGTGAGGAATAATAATTTAAAACATTCTCAACCGAGGGAGTTCTTGAGTCGACGAGATCTGATGATCGAGATCTGATGATGCAAGATAAGGAGTTCACATGCATATCATGTCAAGGGTGAGTTCCTAACTGAAGTGTTAAAGTTCAGTTCTAAATCTAGTTGTTGAGTTAATGTTGAGTTCTAAATCCGGTTGTTGAGTCAATGTTTAGTTTTAAATCTGGTTGCTGAGTTAAGTTCAGTTGTAAAATCATGCACTCATGCCTCTAATTCGAGCCCCTCCTCTCTACCTCTCCACTCCTATATAAGAAAGAGGTCGACCCTCTTTTCTACACACTGGGTTATGCAACGAATAGGTGAGGTAATAGAGAGGTATATCAGTCCAGTCTAGAGCGCATAACAGAGAGGTATATCACTCCATTCCAGAGTGCATAACAGAGAGGTATATCAGTCCAGTCTAGAGCGCATAACAGAGAGGTATATTAGACCAGTCCAGAGCATATAACAGAGTGGTATATTAGTCTATAACAGAATGGTGTATTAGTCCATAAGAGGCAGCAGTAACAGTCAATAAGAGGCATTAATAACAGTCAATAATTGGCAGCAATAACACACCATAAAGAGGCAGCATAACAGTCCATAAGAGGCAATGTATATCATCAAAGATACATCTTCAGTGTTGGTTTGTAACAGGCTATTATAAATCAACAAGGTCTCTTAGTTACACAGTCAGGTCAGAGTCAAAACTGGGCAAGCTCTTTAAGAGAAGAATTTCATGGTGGAAAATTTGTAAGTGGTCATACATTATTAATGCAATAAAAGGAGATTGTTTGCTGGGAGTTTTCTCCCTGTATAGGGTTTCCCCACAATACATGTGTTGCTATCTTGCATACTGGTAATTACTTATGATTGTTGTTGTTCTAATTTCTGAATGATGTCAAGCTAAGTTCTAAGTACAATCAAAATTGTAAAGAAGTATTTACAGTATTAAATCAAGCTAAAAAATTAACAAATATTTTATTTATAGTATTTCCATTTTTATATAAATCTAAATCTCTCCTTTTATTTTTCAATATAGTAGTTTTTATATTAAGTATATATATAAAATCTCTTTCTTTAAAAAAAAATCTTTAATATATATATATATATATAAACATAAAATATTATTATTATTTTTATCAATATTATATTTTTTTTAAATCAACATGTAAGCACTAACCACTTACGTGACAATTTCCCTAAATTACTCT
>JASDQU010503492.1:16285-31260 GCA_032191745.1 Picea mariana | reverse complement strand
TGTTGAGGTTACAATATGTTTAATACTCCCTCTTAAACTCAACAGTTACAATCATCAGGACTGATTATGCCTAAGTGTTGTCTCTGAAAATAAAAAACTGACTTTCCTAGTGGCTGTGTAAAGATATCAGCAAGATGATCTCGAGAACCACAAAATTGTAGTGCAATATCCCCATTATTGACTAGCTCGCGTATGAAATGAACTAAGTGTCAATGTGTTTACTTTTCTTGTGAAACACATGGTTCTTGGATAAAGCAATTGCTGATGTATTGTCACAAAAAATAGGAGTTGGATCCTTTTCTGTTTGTGACATATTTTTCAATAATCTTCTCAACCACACATCTTGACAAGAAGTTGAGGTAGCAGCTACATACTCTGCCTCTATAGAAGATATTGATACAATTGGCTGCTTCTTTGATGCCCATGAAATCAGGTTCATGACCAGTTAAAAAAAATATCCTGATGTGCTTTTCCTGTCATCTAGGTTGCTTGCAAAGTCACTATCTGTGTAACCAGAAAGTTGATTACTATCAGATTTAGTGTACCATAAACCGAAATTGAGTGTTCCTGCAACATAACTCAAAATTCGTTTTGACATTTTCCAATGAGAATCTTTGGGTGATTCCATGAATCTGGAAACAAGGCTGGCTGCATACATAATGTCAGGACGAGTTGTTGTAAGATACAACAAGATGCCTACTAAAATTTTGTACAATGTAGAATCCACTGTAGGTCCTTCACCATTTTTGCTCAATTTTGTGCCTAGTGGTATAGGGGTTTCTGCTGGATTGCATCCTTCCATGTGAAATCTTTTGATGATGTCTGCTACATACTTTTGCTGACAAACAAAAATGCCTTTGGGTGATTGATTAACCTCAATCCCTAAAAAATATTTCATTATGCCAAGATCTGTCATCTCAAACTCAGATTGCATGGCATGTTTAAAATATGTTAACTCAAGATTTCCTATGTAAATCATGTCATCAACATATAAACATACAATTATAATTTTACCATGCTTAGTTGTTTTGGTGTAAAGAGTTGGCTCATTTTGGCTTCTACTGAAACCACTTTTGATCAGATAAGTGTCAATTCTGCTGTACCAAGCTCTTGGAGCTTGCTTTAAGCCATACAAGGCTTTCTTCAACCGATATACTTTGGCTGGGTGCTCTTGGACTTCAAATCCAGGTGGTTGATCGACATAGACTTCTTCTTCTAAGAAACCATTCAGGAATGCTGACTTGACATCCATATGGTATACTTTCCATTTGTGTTGTGCTGCTATGGCCAATAGAGTCCTTACAGTGTCTAATCTTGCTAATTGAGAAAAAGTTTCACCATAATCAGTACCTGGTTGTTGTGAGAATCCTTTTGCAACAAGTCTTTCCTTGTGATTTTCAATTTTCCCTTTTTCATTGAGTTTAGTTTTGTAAACCCACTTGACACAAATACTTTTCTTGTGTCTTGGCAAATCAATAAGATCCCATGTCTTGTTCTTCTCAATGGAGTCAATTTCTTGGTTCATGGATTGAACCCAATGTGGCTCCTTAGTTTCTTCCTTAAAGGATATAGGTTGACATGACATTAAAGAAAATATATTGTGTTGCTCAAAGTCATGCAACTGCTGATGGATTTCTCTCAAACTTCGAGTTCTCTAATTTTGTGGTTCAGAGAATGATTCTCTGTTGGAAGTTGAGTTATCCTGAGAATGTTCAGGTTGTTTTTGTACTTGCAATCTTGGAAGAATATTTTGAGGTACTTGTTGTTCTGAATTTTCTGTGTTTTCATAACTTGGCAACAATGGATTTTGACTGTCCATGTGCCGATTTTCTGAATCATTCTAGAATGTATTTTCCAGAAATTATACATCTCTGCTAAGAATTAATTTCTTGGTGATTGGATTGTAAAGCCTGTAAGATTTAGATGTTTCACTATAGCCAGTGAAAATACATTTCTCACTTCTATCATCAAGCTTCTTCCTTAATTTGGAAGGTATGTGAACATATGTTATACATCCAAATGTCCTTAGATGAGCTACATTGAACTTTGTCCCACTCCATGCTTCTTGGGGAACTTTCATCTTTAGACTGGTGGTTGGAGATCTATTCAGGAGATAAACTGAGCATGCTACTGCTTCAGCCCAAAAAGTATTTGACAAGTGTTTCTCTTTAAGAAGTGTTCTTGCCATATTCATTATTGTTTGATTTTTCCTTTCAGCCACTCCATTCTGTTGTGGAGTATACCTGGTTGTTGTTTGCATGATAATGCCATGTGATTTGCAGAAATTTGCAAATTCTCTGGAGTTTTATTATCCTCCTCCATATGACCTGAGTGATTTGATATATTTTCCACTCTGTTTTTCAGCTTCTGCCTTGAATTCTTTGAATTTTGCAAAAGTTTTAGACTTGTGTCTGAGAAAATAGATCCATATTTTTCTGCTGAAATCATCAATAAGTGTTAGAAAATAAAAGCTACCACCTATTGACTATGTTTGCATTGGTCCACATAGGTCAGTGTGAAAAATTTCAAGATGTTGTTTGGCTTGATTGGAAGACTGTGGAAAACTAGTTCTCTTATGTTTTCCAAGTATGCAAGACTCACATGGGGGAATTTTCTCTTTAAAGATAGGTAGACCTTTGACCATGGAGTTCTTCTGAAGAAGAATTAGACTCTGAAATGGTAGATGTCCAAATCTTGTATTCCAAACCATTGTTTCATTCAGGGTTGATGCACTCTATGCATATGGTTGACTCAGATTTGTAGTTCTGAGGGTAAGGGGAAACATCCTATTTGTGGTCATATGGATTTCAGAAACTAATTTTCGGCTTGGGATTTTGTCATATATCTTACAAGATGTTCCCTCAAAAAGTACCTTATAGCCATGTTCAATAAGCTGTCCTACACTTAGCAAATTATGTTTTAAATCTAGAACATGATAGACATTGTTTATGTCTTTCTTTACATTCTGTTTAGTAAGAATAGGAACAATTCCTTTTCCTTGAACTTTGACTAAATAATCGTTTCCAAGAGTAATATCAGATGAGATTGAAGAATCAATGCATGAAAGTAATTCTTTGTTACCTGTCATGTGATTGCTGCATCCACTGTCTAACAACCAGAGATCTTTAGGTTGTTCTTCAGTCTTTTGGCATGAGAGAAACATACCTCCTTAGTTTTCTCCCGTGTGATTTGACACATGTGCTCTGCCCGAGAGATGATATGAATGCTTCTTCTTGCATTCAGATTCATAGTGCCCATACTTTTTGCAGTAATAGCATTGGATGCTTGATTTGTCATTTGATCTTCTCCCTCTACCTCTTTGAGGCTGGAAATTATGATGTTGATTTTGTTGCTGTTGTCTCTGGCCTTGGAAATTTTGATTTGGATACTGTTGTCTATTGCCTCCACTAGAGTGAGAGTAACTTGGATTGCTCCCTCTTCCTTGGTGACCTCTTATTTTTCCTCTGCCTCTCCCTCTGCTAAAGGAGAATTGAGTTTTGAAGGCATTGGAGATTGACTCATCTGTGAGATGCAGTTTGGTCTCATGTGTCACCAGAGAACCAATTAATTCATCTGTTGAAAATCTTGATAGATCCTTAGATTCAAGGATTGTTGTGACAACCATTTCAAATTTCTTGGGTAAACTTCTGAGGATTTTCTCAACAATGCGTTGATCAGTGATAGCTTCACCAGTCAATCTGATCTAGTTCACGATTCCCATGACTCTGGTCATGCACTAATCCACATTTTCGGACTCTGTCATCCTTAAAGTCTTGAATTGTGTCCTCAAGGTCTACAGTTTAACTGTTTTGACCCTATCATTTCCTTGGTAGGAATATTTAAGAATATCCCAGGCCTGTTTGGAAGTACCAATGCTTGTGATTTTTTAGAAAATTGATTCATCCACAGAATTCTGAATCCAGAATTTCACTTTATTTTCTTTGGTCCTCAGTGTTGCCTGAGCAATTTGCTGTGGATTATTCATGGCAGATAGGGCTGCTGGATCTGGTTCCACATATCCAAGATCCACTGGTTCCCAACACTCTTGTTCTTGCAAGAACGATCTCATTCGTAGAGACCAAAACTTGTAATTCTTTCCCAGAAGAATCAGACTCTGAGTTGGTCCTAAATTGCTAGACGACGCCATAAAAAAAAAATTGCAGAAAAAGTAGAGGGAAATTTCGTATTTACCTCTGATTATCGATTTGTCGATTTGTCGATGGCCGAAGGGAGCTTATCGGGCTTGAATTGGCCCTTGGTCTCCTTGCAATGTGACCACATGCCTTACTTTTAAAGCGCTACGGGATTTTCCCGTTTCTTTGTCTTTCAAATCGCCAAAATGTGAAAAATTGCCTTTGGACAATTCAATGGTCCAGATCTACTGTGATCTGACGGTCCAGATCTTATCGGGATATCGCAAATCGCTATTTCACGATTTATGATGACGAGTTCTTTTGACTCCTCGATTCCCCGATCTCCGATTTACCGATGGCACGTTCCTTTCGGGACTTTCCTGATTGCCTTGATCTCCGCCACACGTCCCAACAGATGGACGGTCGTGATCTCTCCTCACAATTTCGCGATTGGATATGTCCCAGATGTCTCGTCTCTAGGATCCGCGAAACACCGAATGTTGATGTGCTGATTGAATCTCCTGATCTCATCCATGTGTCTCCACAAGATGGATGGCTCCGATTGTTTACAGGGTTTTCACCACAAAGAAACCCGATCTCTTGTCCTCAGGATTTGCGATTTGCTGAATCCCGATATGTCGATGGCCCTTTCCTTTTCGGGACTTTTCCCGAGTCCTCGGATTTACTCCACGCATCCCCTCAAGATGGATAGTCCTGATTCAACCTTGGGATATCGTGACTTGCGATGCTCCGTTGACACAATTTCTCTGTCAACTTGAAACCCCAAATGTCAAAACGCCGACGGTTTCCTCGATGTCCGCCACGTGTCCGGTCAAATGGACGGCTGAGACTTTATCGCTATTTCACGTATCGTGATTTCACGAGTTTCAAAGTCCTGTTGCAACGGTATTTCAAAACCGCAAACTCCGAAATGATGATTTGATGACTCTCGTATCTGGTGCCACCTGTCCTCTGAGATGGACGACTCACAAGTCCTCTCGGGATTTCGTGATTTCGCGTATCGGAGTTTTTGGAGTGCAATCTTTGCTCGTCCAACTCTCGATAACCGATTTTGCGATGTGATAAGATCGACGGTTCATGATCTTTCTTGATCCAACGGTCCAGATGATGTCGGGATTTCGTGACTTCACAAGTCGAAGATTTCTCCTTCGTGCTGCAGAGGACTAAACCTCGTGCACTTTCTCGCTGATCCAATGGATGTCGGTCCTTTGCGCAAGATCTGACGGTTGAAATGATTTCGCCTTTTCCACGCTCTCCTCGTCCCTTATGAACTGGTTTCCCACTTTAGATCCATTTGTAGGACGACTCTTATGGCCGCAATGGTTGTTCCTTGCGTGTTTGACGCGATCTTTGTCAATTTTTTTGAAATTTTCTCCTGCGGAAGAAAGAATTGGTGAATCTTTCAATGATGTGAAAGAATTTCATGAATTCTTCGTTCTTTGCTTCAATATTTTACATATTTGAGAGAATTTCAAAAAAATTTAAACAATGCTGCCTTCTGCAGCAATCTTTAACAATTTTGAACGTTTTCTTTGAGTTCTTTAAACGATCTTCCGTTCTGCAGCTCTTTTTCGTCAATCTTTGACGATTCTTGAAAGAAGTGCAAGAATCTTTATTGTTTCTTCTTCTACGTTCTCTTCTTCCTTGATCTTTCGAGCATTGTACGCTCTGCTACCTCGCGTGAGCTTCTTACGCTGATCTTTGAGCGTATGGTGTTATGCTTCCTCGTGGAAGTTTCCTACGAGGATCTTTTGAGAGTATGGTGGATAGCTCTCCAATCCTTGTGAACAAGTATGTGTCGCGTGCTCTCAAGATCCATGAAGCTATGTGCTGTGAGGATCGTGTTTCTCTCCAGACTGTTTGAAGAGGCTTACTGCTGAAGATCTGATGCCATGATAAATTGTGAAGCAAAGAGAAATGCAGAGAGAAAAGAATAGAATAGTATATTGAAATGTATGAAGAAGAGTACAAAAATGAAGTTCTGAAGAAGTTCTGAGAAGATACAATGTAAAGGGAAATAGCTGAGCTAAATAGGCTCAAGCAAGACAAAAATAGAAAGTACAGTTGTCCAGTACAACTGGCAGTGTACAATCAGACTGTTGAGGTTACAATATGTTTAATAAATAAAACAAGTGNACTTCTTATCCGTTGGAACGACTACAAAATATGTAGTGCAATTATCACAGAAGTCACAGTTTAAGCCACAGAAGTCAAAGTATGGACCATTATAGAAGAAGCACTAGTGGTCTGTGTCTCCCCAATGGATCCGCGTGAGGGTTTTGTTGATGTGCCAATTTTGTTGTGTACAGTTAAGAATTGTTCCCTCTATGTATCCATGAGAAAGATTGAAGATTGAGTAAGAAGGGTAGAAAACTGAGGAATGGACGAAGACATTCTCAGGGGCGATTTGAAGGGTTTAGGTATAGTAGGATGATTCCATGATATAGAGGGACTTCTCCTTTTTTCTTGCATTACTTCCATATCAGAAAAGAGAGCAGAGCAACCTCACCTTGTCGCTGGGTTTTCTCCTGTAAGGGTTTCCCAAAGAAAATATTTGTGTTGTTTTGTAGATGGTGTGTGAATGTACTTTACTGAACTCTCTATTTTCTGCATTTTCTCTATTTCATGCATAAGCAATGATTCAGGTGGATATCGGTGGCCACCCACCTATTCCAATTGGCTCACATGCAATTTTGATTTTGGCAGTTATTTTCCTAGTTTTCAGGTCTTGGACCTCTGGGGCCATTTTGAGGCCCTAAAAAACGTTTTTTTGGATTGCCACAATCACATTGTTAATAATGTTAAAGTGTGACAACATAATGTGTATTCCTCAGATAGACCTTTCCAACGAGCTATCGTGCGCCTAAAAAAAGATCGTATGCAAAAGTTACGACCCCGGGAAGTTGATGTACCAACTTACCCCAACATGACCCACATGACTTTTGGCGCTTCATCTCCTAGGGTTAGGTTTTTGGATGTCTATGGTTTTGGAATTCATGTTTATTGTAAAAGTCTTTTGGAGCCTCATTGTACTCATTTTCTTGTGAATGAGCACAATCGTCACATCTCTTCTCAGAGATAAGCTGCCACCATTCTAGAAAACTTGTTTTTCAGTCTGCATTTTACAGTTCCAACATATTTCTTTATTGAATAGAATCCATTTTTACTATATATCTGTATTTCTCATTGTGTCTTTGTGTTAATAACATTAATAATATGTGTTCATTTCGTTATGCTCATAAAATATGGATCAATGGTTGCAAAGTGGTCAGCTCCTTGTCATTCTTAGTGCATGGTGCATGTCCTCGACGAGGTCAGGGTACAAAGACTTGGGTCTCTAGCTTGTTTCTCTTGAGGACAAGAGATTTTGCATGCCTAAGCAACCTTCTATGGCGGGAGAAAAAGAAAGATGATAGGAGAGGAGATCATTTCAAATTGTTGCTCGAGGAAGCCCTTGCACAAAAGAGGAACAAGATGATGGATAGTGTTGTGCAAATCCTTCGATGACTACCAGCACATGATGCATCTTCTTCCAGCGGAGGCATCGCCCCCTTCAAGGTACATATCAACTTTGATATTCCTATATTTGAAGGTCAGATAGATGCAGATGTTGTAGACAAATGGTTGAATCTACTAGAAGGTATTTTTTTGTCCATAAATTTTCCAATAGAGAAAAGATTACTTTTGCGCTCCTCAAAATCATACCCCATGTAAAAGATTGGTGGGATAATTTCTATTAGAAAAAGGCAACAGAGGAACCCTCATTATTTACAGTCGCACTCACCTGGGAGTCCTTCAGGGATGCCATTAAGGAACAATACTACCATGTTGGAAGTTATGACAACTTTTATACAAAATGGACCACACTGCAGCATGAAAGGGACCAAGTAGTGCTGGAGTTCATAAATATCTTCCATACCTTGTGCACCAAGATGGGTATCAAATATTCTAAGCAACATCTAGTGCTCAAGTACTATGGTGGTCTGCATAGATACATCTAGGCATAAATGAAGTTTTTGGACATCTTATCCTTGGGCATGACCTATCGATATGTCATCAAAATCGAGCAGAAGCTTAAACAAAAGACACGACGGTTTGAGTCTGGGAAACCCTCACAGCAGAAGCATGGCAAGGGCAGCCCCAACCCGTAGAACAAAGGGAAGATAAAAGAGGGAAAACCTTAGGAAAACCATTCTAAGACATAAACAAAGAAGGACAATGGAAAGATGAAGAAAGACACCAGGAAGTGGTGCGACTTCCATAAGAGCCCCTGGCATAAAACTACTAATTGTCACTCAAAATATTCATTGGTGGATGGGGTGAAAGCCATGGAATCAAATGCAGGTTTTGACTTTGAGTTAGAACCAGAAAAGGGGAGACAAATCATTGACATTGAATCATTGCCACTATTTCTACCACCAAGATCCAAATTGGTGAACCTGACGAGATAGAGGAAGGCGAGTGCTTCTTTCATTCATAGATGTGGGTGAAAGGCACCCCGTTGCACTTCATCATTGATAGAAGTATCCATGAGAACCTAATCTCATAGGAGGTCATCAAGCGGTTGGCCCTGCCAACAACGCCACACCCATATCCCTACACCATTGGATGGCTCCACCAAGGAATTTATCTTCACATCAACCAACAATGTCACATTTCCTATGACATCAAGCCCTTCAAAGATGAGGTATTGTGTGATGTTTCTCCCCTTGAAGTTTGTGATGTTCTTTTGGGCCAACCTTTTTTATGGAAATGTCATGATGTATATGAGTCTAGGCCTTGTGGTGTTATTATTACTTTGGATAGGAAATTGTACAGGATACCTGAGGTAGTCCCACCTAGTGCCATTTTCTTGATCTCTACCAAGCAATCCAGGAAGGTCATCTCTCAGACCGGAAAGTTTGTCTTCTTCGTGATTTTCTCTAAGAGTGAGAGAAAGGTTGAAGCCACATACATGGCCTCCATGAACGACCTCTCCACACAGTAGAAGAAAGTGGATAAGGTTGTGGAATAATACAAAGACATCTTCTCCACACCTATTGGGGTACCTTTGCATTTTCAGGTCAAGCATTCCATCGATCTAACCCCTGACACACCACTACCTAATGGTCTAGCTTATCCTCGCTCTCTGTTAGAAAATGAGGAGATCAAGCGTTAGATTCAAGAACTTCTCCAAAAGGGGCACATCTGACCCAACTCATCACCTTGTGGAATCCCAATCATGCTTGTGCAGAAGAAATACAAGACTTGGCGGCTCTACATTAATTATCGGAACCTAAATAAAATCACAGTCAGGAACTGGTGCCCGATTCCCCAAATCATAGATGATTTTAGGGGCAAAATTTCGCTCGTGGGTGAAATTAAGGGGTTCCAAATTTTGATTAGGGCAAAGTTTTTGTATTGTATTGGTTTTTTTATTATTTTATTATTAGCCCCTAATTTATTTAAAAAAAAAATCGTTGATAGGGTTAGCCCAGGTGTTTATGAGAGAAAGGGATAAAAAAATAAATTTCATCCATGAAATTTCCAACCGCAGCCTCCATTCACTCGATTTCTACAGATATGAGAATTATTGATAGCGAATTCTCCCTCCCATTTGATATATTTCAGGATTTATGCTTTAATTCACCTGAATTTTGGGTTATGGGGCAAATATAAACTTTTGTTCGCCCAGTTTTAAGAACAATGGGGATTTGTTACCAAGCGAGGAAAGATTTCCTTTGTTTTCTTTTCAATTTATGGAGAGTTAGCGAATACCTCTATTGGATTTTCCTAGTACGAAAAAATTAGAGATTACTGGGTGCAATCAGTTTCAATTTCTATAAAACAAATTTGGTAGAGTTTGGATTAGATGGGGAATGGAGGAAAGGGGGAAGTGGAATGCAACGTGATGAAGGAGGTGGTGAGAGTGAGACTATTATGCCTACATGGATTCAGGACGAGTGAAAGAATTCTACAAAAGAAAGTTGGGAAAGGGTAAAAGTTGGTGTTGGAGAGAATGGATCTTTGCTTTCCAGATGCACCTTTCCCTACCCAAGGAAAATCAGATGTGGAAGAACATTTTCCTCCCCTTATTATGAATGGTTTCAATTCAACTCTGTAAGTACTTATTTTACTACCACGATTCCTTGTTGAGAACTTCAATTATACAAAGTTTGGTGTTGTTTCTGTGTGAGGGAAAATTTTAGGATACTATGGTGTTCATATTCCATCTTAAATCTTAAGGAAAATATTTTTTTTATATCAATGAATTTTCATAAGTTATTTTCTAGTCTTTTTGAATGGAAAACGGAGTTGGGAAAATTTGGTGACTATATTTTTTCAGATCCGTGTAAAGATTTTCCCAGTTGTGATGCATATCATGCCCGATTTTTAAAACCCTAATTTTAATGAGGATATGACTTCATGTACGAGTTGAATAAATAAAGTTATATCTCTTATAGAAGACATATCCTGAGAGATGTATGACAAAAAGGCACCAACATGCACCTTGAAAAGTGTTGGCAGCCATTTCGCATTTTTATCCCATCTTTATAAGCTGCCTACACAAGTGTTTTGGAACCCTTGATTCTCATTGCAATGTTTTGGATATAACGACATGATTATCTTGCGCATTTGTACACCTGCCTTTGTTCTCATTTTCATGACTACAAGCGTGAAAACTTTAATTTCGAAGTCATGTCAATGGAATTAGAATCATCACTAGATTATTATGGTTACTCTTGTCTATGTGTTCATTGCATTTCCATTTCAATTATGGTTACATAGTTGGCAAGTTACCAAAACCTTTACTCATTTGGCATTTTTTTGTTGTTAATATGATTTAATTTTTATGAGACTGTGATGATATTCTAATGATTGTGATTGAGTCCTTGATTCAATGGTGGTTTGATGTTCTATTGCTTTTGATCGAATTCGATGGTTTCATAACAACACATTAACATGGTAATTAGACTCTTAATTCAATGGTTTCATATAAAGCATACGTTTTATGATTGAATCCTTGGTGCTATATTTGAATCATTGTTTTGATTTTAAAAACCATGCAAACACTATTACTTATGCAAATATTTGTGTCGACTTACCATAGTTTGCATCAATTGTTTGAATGACATTACTTTTGACACATTGCAATAGTGATTTGAATCACCATATGCATCGTCGATTATACATTTGGATATGACTATTTTTCATGGGTTGATTTAGTTCCACCACCCTCGCACACTTAGGCATTAATGTCTGCCCTTCTATCCCAGATTACCTCTGTTGGTTTTCAGGGGAGCCTGTGAGCTATCGGTTCTGCGTATACCCTGTCCAAAACCTTGTCCATTTACCCTGCTCACTGTGTGCTCTATTCTATGGCACCTGTGGTTCGCATAGAACCTAATGGAAACCAAACACTCCTGCTATTCAACAATGCTCGTGAGGATTTGGAAAATAGTGGCTGGTTAATTTTTGTCCAGAGATTTGAGGGTTTCAACCTTTCGGTAGCCCAACAGTTTTCCCTCACCTTCGACGGATGCAGGGCTAAGGTTAGAGACATACAACTCGAGCTAAATGAGGAATTCCTCAACTCGGCTACAGGCTTACCAGCTAAAGGGAAGAGGTGGTTTAAGAACTCCAAAGTGGACGATGTGTCGTGGCCGCTCCTATTCACATCAAGGAAGATTGTTAGTTTTGATAGAGGTATGCCTGTCACTACTCTTAAACCCAGGTGGCATGATCTATTGGCAATTGTTAAGAAGTTTGTGACTTGCAAAGGTAGTTATGGTTTGGTATTTCTATATCATCTTCAGTTATTGATGAATTTTATAGACTACCCTATGAACATGCCTCACTATCTCCTATGCAGTCTGTACAAGATGTCCAAATGATTTAAGCGTGAGAAGGCTGATAGCAGCCTTTTCCATCACTGCTTGATCAAATTCATTATCGTCCACCATTTGAGCCTTAGTGGTGACTATTGGCAAGACTTCCTATCAAGGAATGGATTTGCCACTCCCGAGTGTGTCCAAGTGGACAAGGTTGTGGTTACTGAAACTCTGGTTGTCCCTACCATGCCATCTCCTACCCTTCTACCCCCTGTCAAACCCTCAAACTAACCCAACATTGACCTACCCGATACCATGGCTAACCCATGTGCTAAAGACAATACTAAGGCCATCAAGAGGCCTGTAAGGAAGAAAGGAAAAGGTGGTACTGGTGTCAACAGTAAGGAAAAGGAAAATGCATGATGGATATCGAGATGTGCTCGAAACAAGCATAAACAAAGCACTGACCAAAAGCCTATCTTCTTGAGTGAGGATTCAGACTCTGATATTGAACATTTCCTAGTTGAGGAATACCCTTACTCGCATGGCCTCTGCTCTATGGAACCCTATGACTATGTTTCCAACTTACCTCCGTGCCTCAAGAATGACCCTAACTTCCCGGGAATTAAGCTTCACCATGAAACCCCTGGTAACTTGAACGAACCCTCACTTGTAATGCCAAGGCCAAATCAATCACCTTGCACTCAATGCAATTCTTGGCTTGAACGTTATTACACTGACGTTCCCCTGTTGCAATATAAGATTAAATCATTAGAGGAACGAGTTACTGTGTTTTCAAAGGAGAACAGCAGGCTACAAGCCAACGCGATGAAGCAAAAGACCACTGGTTCAATTGTCTTCAGAAATGTTGAGGCAGAAATGACCTTTGTCAATTCAAAGTTATTCTGATCGAATCATTTTCCTACTTCCCATGTATGTATTTCAACATCGATTTTGTTTTATGAGTTGGTTTGAATTAGTATGACCGATTGGGTTTGCTTTTGATTAGTTTTGTTTGTTTTAATAGATTTAGAAATAGTTTTGTTTACTTCGAGTCAGCCGAAATGATTCTGTTTTGTTTTAAATGAATATTTTTTCTTTGGATTATAATTGCATTCGATCTGTACAAAAGATTTGTTTGCTAAAATTGGACACAGCTATGTTTTGATTGATACGATTTTTCATTAGTATAACGATTGTGTCGGACCTGAGTTAGATCGATTCGGTTCTGTTTGGTTTGATTTTGAAACGATTTTATACGTTTGAATTAGCATAGTCATTTGTATATGTGTTGGATTCGAAGTTTGGTTTGATATAGTTCTGTTAGTATTGGATTTGAAATCGATTCTGTTAAGTGTTGGATTGACATATTATAGCTATATTGAATTCATACCAAAGATTTGTTTGATTTCGTTTTCGATTGAAATTGATTAAAAAATGATTTCGTTGGTTTCGAATTGACTAAACGATTTTGTCTGCTCCGAATTGGTAATCACAAGTGTTTGACAGATTGCATGTTTCCCTATTACCATTTGGTTAAACACGATTTCTGTCTGTTTCAAATTGGCATAAAGATTTGGTTACTTCTAGCATGAACGATTTGCTTTGTTTTGAATTAGTAATTAAAGATTTGTTTAATAGGTCGAATTTATTTTTGTTATCATTTGGATTGATCAAAAATGATTTTGTTTGTAAATAAGACCAGCTACAGAATCGTGAGATTCTGTAGCTAGTCTTAAAATTTAGATTTTCGTTAATTTTACCAATAAAACATGATCTAAAATTGTCCTCTCTTGCCTATTCACAAGTACATATGAATTTCAATGGAAAATTGGACATGCTGTGGCAGTTTACGACATGCCTTTTGTGATATAGTTTTGTTTCAAGTTGTTAGTTATAGGCAGGAATAGAGACTTGGGAGATTGTTCCCAGATTTTTTGTAAACTGTTTTTGATAATTCCCACAAGGATGTTTTACCCTGTGGCCTTTATATACTCATTTATTTTTGTAATGAACCCATCACTATTGGGAGAACGAGACTATGGATTTATGATGATACAAACTTGAATGGAAGTCGATATTTTGTAATAGCTTTAGCTTTCAATTTATCATACTTTCATTCAGTTTTTGTGCATTCTAATTTGTGATTAAGTCATTGACTACTTTAGATATCAAGAATTATTATAGGTTAATGCATTGTGATTTAAATTATGTCCATGTATTATGTATCTCAGTTTTAGCACAACAATTACTCTGTTTCAATTTAATGAATAAAGGTTTATCTTCTTCGTTAATTGAACTATTCTGTACAAATCTTTGCACAGGGATTTATCTAACTGAGATGATTTGTAAATTATAAGATTGATGTTGTTTTTTATGTCTTTTTTGTCCTGTCATTCATATTCAAAAAACACTATTGCTTCATGTTTATAAGAAGCTTGTGAAAAATCTGGTGCGGGTTTCCTCCCATCGAACAGCTGAATCGGATATGTTACACGGGACAAATTGGAAAGCGTTATTACATGTTAGTTTATTAGTGTTATTTAAGTAGTTTAGATAAATATATATAGATAGTTCAGATTTATAGTTAGGATTATTATTTTAATTGCTCAGCTTAGATAGTTTTCATTTTATTTCTTTCTCATAAAATTATAAAAAATAAAAAAAACAATAGTTTTTCTGTCATAGGACAATTTACAAATGATTTTTGCAGGTTTTCATTTAAAATCTGTAATTTGTAAATATTGTACATTTGTGATTAAGATTTAATTGTGTTGATAGCTGAACATTTAATTAAGTAGAATTATTGTTTTGTGATATCAGTTAGTAAATTGTATGTATTTGTTTTAGATTTGTATATAGTTTTATCGTAGTTGTTTTTTCCATTTAGATTAGTTTTTCTTAGTTTAGTTTTTCTTTCATTTTTCCTAGGACTTAGATCGGCCAACGGAGCCGCTAAACCCGTCGAGGTGGATCATCCCAAACGGCTTGGGTTATTTAGACAACCCCG
>JASDQU010503489.1:39818-51693 GCA_032191745.1 Picea mariana | reverse complement strand
GCCATATTATATGCTATTTTATTGAATTGTCATGGAATATGTGTAAACGTAATTGAATCAAAATGTCAAGATAAAAGTCTAACTTGCAGGTATTTTCGGAAGAGGCAAGGATCGCGGACATGATACACATTGTTGATTTGTAGGACGACAAGATGGGAATCTAATAAGATGTTGAGGTGATGAATGTGGTGATGATTGGCCTTGGTGAGGAGGAAAATGATAGCTGCGTATTCTTCTTGGTTGTTGGTGTTTGAGCCCAAACATATGTCACTGGAGTGGAGCAGTTCATGTGATGGGGTATAGAGGGCCCAACCGGCTAAAGTGAGATTATGTGTCCAACGGCTAGCTCCGTTAGCGTAACTAATGTGGTAGGTCGATGGAGGAGACATCTATCAATAACACAAATGGTAAATCATACATAAGGTAAGGAGGAAAAAAAGAAGACTAAAAAATTTACAAATGTGTACAAAAAAGAAAAATTCTAGTGTAGAATGACTACGCTCAGTTGTAAAATTTCTTGAAGTACAACCCGTTGACGGGTTCTTTGAGAGGATATCCTTCTAGAGATTCCAATATGTATGCTCCTTTAGTGAGGCAGTGTTGGACGATGTAGGTTCCATTCCATAATTACTCAAATTTTCCATGACCAAGGGTATCGTGAGTGATATCATAGGCTGGGATGAGGTCTCCTTCATTAAAAGAGTGAAGGTTGACATGGTGGTCAAAGGTGGCCTTCAACCATTTTTTAGCTGCCTCATTGTTTTGTAATGAAGACCTATGATATTCATCTAGCGACTCTAAGTTCAAAAAGCGTTGCTCCATTAGAGAAGTGTCAGGTAATAGCTCGATGGTGGTGCGTAAGGTGGGAATTTCGCACTCGAGGGGAGGGTGGCTTCAATCCCATGGATGAGATGAAACAGTGTAAAAATGGTGGTGGTTTTGACTGCCATGTGATAAGCCCATAATGATGAAAACAACATATGATGCTGGTTGGTCTTATGTTTGTTAATAGTGTGTTGCAACATGGTTTTGAGGACTTTGTTAACAACCTCGACCTGCTCATTGGACTCAGGGTAGTATGGGGAGGCAAACTCATGGGAGAAGCCTAACTTTGAGGAGACTTTGATGAATATCTCATTCTCAAAGTGTTTATCGTGATCAAAGACTAACTGTAGTGGGACTCTGAAGCGGGTAATGACATGGTTGAAGAAAAAATGCATTGTTGTGTCACCAGTGTTGTTGAAGGTAGGCATGGCTTCAACCCATTTGGTAAAGTAATCGACGACCACAATGATGTACTTGTGTCCATTTCTATATGGAGGGTTGCAAGTCATGAAGTTGATGCCCCATTTGCATAAGGGGTCGATAGTGATGACTAGGTGTAGAAGAGAAGGTGGCGCTCATTCTTTGTTTGCATAAAGCTGACATTTGTGACATTGCTTGACAGCGTGGATGCAGTCATGAAATAATGTGGGCCAGAAGTATCCAATTCAAATGATTTTATGGGTAGTGGACATCCCTGAGAGGTGTCCACCTTAGGCACCACTATGGAAATCATTCAAGACTCTGTATGCTTTGTTGAGGGTCAAACATCGACAGAGTATCGTTTCAATCCCACGTCGAAACAAAATGTCACCAATGAGGAGGTAGCGAGGGGCCTGATGGAGAATGCGTCGACGAATGTCTCGAGAGAGGTGAGACCCAAAATTTTGTGTCCAAAGGTAGACGAGAAGGTTGCCATACCAAGGGTCATCCGAGGGGATGTAGAAGAGGTGTTCATCGAGAAAATATATATTGATGGGTGAACTTGTAGTATCTGAGGGAAACGTCGTGATGACTTCATCAAGAATGAGTTTTTTCTTTATTTTGGGAGTTGAAAACTCTAGGTCGTATTCCTGAAGGATGATGATCCATCAGGAAAATTTTCCATTAATTTGTTTTCAACTAAGAAAGTACTGCATGGGGTTGGAATCTACCACGACTTTGGTAGTGCGAAGAAAGATATAATGACGCGGTTTATGAACTACGAGGGTGATTTTCTCCTCATGATTGTATTTTAGGGGTGGTCCTGAAAGGTTTTTACTAATGTAGTAAATAACATGTTCATGGCTATCATCCCCTATTTGGATGGGAAATATTGCTACTGATATGGTTGAGACTGATAAGTAGAGGATGTAGTCATGATCATAGTCGGGTGGACTAATAAAATGGGCATTGTAGAGTGCCACTTTTAAATCATCATAAGAAGTTTGGGCATGTTCATCCCATCGAAATGGGATAACATGATGCAATAAATGAAGGAAGCCATGCACGTGAGTGGCATAATATGGGACAAAGCGTTGCAAAAAGTTGGATTTGCCTTGTAGGCTCTGCAGTTGGCATAAATGCTGAGGTTGTGGAATTTCTATGATAGATTGGACTTTGAGGGGGTCCACAGTGATGCCGTGTTGGGAAACACTGAACCCAAAGAGGCATCCAACGGTGATGCAAAATACACAGTTGAGAGGATTCAAGCGGATATTGTATTGATGACACCATTGAAAGACAACTCATAAGTCATCTAGATGTTGAGTTCATTTCTTGGATTGAGTAGTGAGGTCGTCCAAGTAAGAAAGGATGATGCGAGCGAGATCATGGAAAACATAAGTCATGGCCCATTGAAATGTCGCACCTGCGTTCTTGATTCCAAAAGGCATGAAATGATAAGAAAAATTACCGCATGGGGTAGTGAATGCGGTATTATATTGATCTGTTGGATGGATCTAGATTTGATTGTAGCCAAACAAACCATCCATGAAGGACAGAGCCTCGTGGCCTACATAGTCATCGATAATTTGGTCGATGAAAGGGGTAGGTAAGTTGTCTTTGGGACAATCATGGTTGAGATCATGAAAGTTAGTGAAAATGTGAATAGTGCCCTTTTTTTGTTAGCGGGGATGGTTGGAAACCCATGATGTGTATGTGATGGGGTATATGAACCCTGCAGCATGTAGTTTGTCAATTTTGGCTATGATAGCCACTTATTTGGATGGGTACAGTGGGTGTTTATTTTGATGGACATGTGTGATGTCTGTCCATGTGTCGATGTGATGTTTGATGATAGAAGGATCGAGGTCAAGAATCTCCGTGTATGACTAGGAAAACATATCCTGGTATTCCTGAAAGAGAGCTTTGCAAGTTATGAGTTATTCAGGGGAGCATGTGATGCCAATGGTGATTTCCTCTATGATTCTTGGTTTGATGGAAATGTCAATTTTGATAGTGGGGTAAATGTTGGCCATGTTTCCTTCTTCAAAAGCATATGGGGCAGGGATAGGGTTGTTGAACCATTCTATATACCCAAATGGAATAAAATCTTTGGTTTCGATTGCAAATATGGAGCCTTGGCTAAGAGTTTCAAAGGCTTCCTATGAGAGAAAAAGTTCTTTGTGATGGAGCGCATTCTATGGGAAATCGGGGGTATTTATTTCTTCGAGGATATCTTTGTCGCAGTGGAAAATGTGAGTATATAGAGGATCTGGGGAAGGAACATTGGTGACTGTCACCGCGTGATTATCTTCAGGTTGTGAAGATGTAGAGGGGGTATCGCAACTATGGTGTGATGGCGTGCTTGACATAAACCAAATTTCTAGACACCATGGGTTAGAAACTATGGTTAGCGGTAAAATTTCCTGAGGGAAATGAACCGGAGAATTGGGGGGATTTGGGGGAAAATCCTTAGACAATCTATCCATGAATCATGGAGGGTTGGGAAGTGACTCGAGTTCAGGGGAGGTGATGTGGACAATATCTGGAGATGGAATAGGGGGACTCACTTGCATCACAAGAAGTGAGGTGGTTGGAGGATTTCAAATAAGGGCCATTTGATAACGCCTATATTCAATGATCGTAGGACACTGGTATGTGAAATGATCAAGTGATTAACAAATAGAGAAAGGGAACCTCATTGTTTCATTGACTGAGGTTGTGACATAATGGATGTTAGTGAATCGGTTACTTGATGACATGGGTGGAGAGGGGTCTTGCTGAAAGTTTTGGCGTATTGTCGTTAGCATCTATCAAAACTGAGGTAGCACAGGGAAATGATGAGTGTAGTAGTCGTACTCTAAACAGATGGCACATGTGAATTTGGTTTGCATCCCTTTGCTTCCTGTATTAGGGGATGCAGTGGTAGTACTAGGTGTTCTTGGCGAAGCGATGAGTGAGGTGGTTTCCCGAGGGAGTTGGAACAAATTGTGTAACTCGAGGAGAGAGGGACATCTATTTATAAGGTGTCCTTCTCTCTCGCATAGTGTGCAAGGAGGTTGAATTTAGGGAGGAAGTGGAGCGGTGGGATCCTACTTCTTTTGTCTACCCCCAAATACAAAGGGGGTGATGGCAAGTGGGGGTGAAGGTGGTGTGGTTGGAGTTAGTACTAGAATCTGCATCGAGATTCCCTCTGTTTGGGGAGGGAGGGGGGGTTGAGGAACCATCGTGGGTGGGTGTAGATATGATACTGAAATGGTGAGCACCATGTTGGGAAGGGTAAGAGTTGCAGCTACCTGAAAAGTTTGTACACCCGGTGGGGGGTAGAAGAAGGGGATTTGAGTGATGGATTGGGGGATTGTCTCCCAAATCAGGATTTTCCCTTGGGAACAGGTGAAATTGGGGGTAAGTGGTGTTGTAGGGTTCTCTGGTAATTCTTGAGGTAGGATTTATTCAACTAGTGGGACGTCGAGGGGTGGAGAAGTCTCTATGGGAAGAATCGTATCTCCAATTTCAATTCCATCAGAAGATACGACACACACTTGTGTTGAGGAGTGTATGAGAGGTGGTGCTCCATGGTATGACCCCAACAAGGATGGGTCCTTGAAAATGTCAGGGCCCATCTCTATGAGTGGGTAGGCATCAGAATTAGTGTGGACAAGAGGTAGGATGTTATCGATGTTGGAGGAATGGTTAGGCTCATAATGTGAAACTTGGTTGATGGTGATGATGTTCCCATTGTGGGGGAACATCATCATTCAAAACACAGAAGAGGTCATAGATTTCATAGCATACATGTAGCTACATCGAAACAAGATGTTGTAATCGAGCGGAGCATCGATGACCTCAATGTCAATAAGAATGGTTTTCCCCCCAAGTTCAATGGGGACATTTTGAAAGATCCCTTTAGGAGAGGATGGTCATCCAGCATAAGCTTTCAAAGTGATGGTGGATGGTATTAGCTCAAGGGAGCCAAGTTTCTACCATACCATTTTGGACATGATGCATGTGGATGCACCTTCATCAATGATACATCGATGAACTGTGATGTTCTGAATTTTGACTGGTATCTGGAAAGCTACCAAAGTGGGGAGACAGGGTTCCCCACAATCTACATCAAATGTGATGAGTCTAGTATCAATAGGGTGACTACCCCCAAGGCAGAAAGAAATGATTTCCATTGAGTAGGATAGGTTTGGAGGACCTCCAAGAATGACATGGCTGCAGGATATTGCACCCATTCATTGAACAGACTGTAATTGTGTGTCTCCCTAGCCTAAGGGTTGTTGGCATTCCGTCGTAATTGGATTCAAGGAATACGAATGGGTGGTTCATTGTTGGGGCATCAAATCATCAAAGGTTGTCCAGCTATAACTGGAGCTACTTCTGAAGTGGTGGGAGTATATTCAGGGGGTATGTTGTATTGACGACTATGTGTTTGTAGAAGAATTTCTTCTTCACTAGTGAGGAGGATAGTGTGATCCATCATATTCCTAGGGTTTTGATACTCTCCCATCTGTGGTGGGGCAAGATGCATCTTCTGGTGGGTATTCATCACACCTTGGTGTGGAATAGGGTTTTGCAACATAGTCGGGGGTGGTTGTTGCAAATACTATTTTGGGGCCTGCTAAGGGGCAGGCGATGCTGGAGGGCATGGTGCATTCATCAAATATTTCATCTATTTGAAGTCGACGATTTGGGGGAAATGGTGTGTATAATGACCATGATCACTGCAAAGGGCACAAGGGAAGTTCATATGGAGGTTGTTTTTTTTGTTCCTCCCTTGGTGTTTTTTTTTATTTCCCCCTTGGGGGTTCTGGTTCCCCTGATTTTGGTTGCCCCCAGTAGGTTGGTTTTGTTGGGGGTTGTTTCCCCCTAGTCCTGGGTTATTATTGTTTCGGTTTTTTCCTTTCTTTTTGGAATTATTTAGCTGATGGGTCGAATTTTCCATATTGAGTTGTTCAAAATTTTGGAATTGTTGAATGGGAGATGGTTGAACAAAGCTATCCCCAGCATGTGGTTGTCCTTGTGGAGGATAAATGGGTTGTGGAGGACCAAGAAATGGAAAGTACATATTACTTTGTGGTAATGATCTATAGGGTACATAGGAAGGCGTAGTGCTTTCACTAGTGCTCAGGGTGTAAGTTGAGGTAGAAGGGGTACCATAACTTGGTTGAACAGTCTAGCGCATCATGGGTTTCAGCGAGGGTCCACTCATGGGTGGAGGGAGGAAAACAGGGTATGGTTGTTGAAAAGGGAGGGGAGGGTAACAAGGGGTTCCTCCATACATCGGTGGATATTGGGGAGTACCATACATGGGTGGTGGTCAGATGTACGGTTTTTGGTGTGTTACGGTACCAATCAATCCATCCCTTGAGTGAGACATCATAGGTTTGTCCCAGTCGAATGGTACGAGTCTCGGGGCGTTAGGTAGTACTATGTATAAGTATCTTGACTGAGAATAAATGAGGTCATACTATTGAGACTTGTCGATGACTACCTCTTCAGTTTTGGGGAAGGTGGAGGCCACATCTTTGGCAAAGAGAGGGACAAGTGATCTGAGAAACCAATCAAGGCATTGTTCTTTGGTGGTTTCTGATTTTCATAAACTACGTCGTCGATGCCATTCATGAATGTGGTCGATGATATGTGTGGCTGAGGTTTTTTTAAACTCATAAAGTGGTTTGAGACCATTGTCATGACGAACTGGTAGTTTAAAGAAGGTTAAAAATGTTTTGGCCAATGATTCAAAAGTCACATGGGACCCTGATTTTTTGTCCACATACCACTTGGCTGATGGACCTATGAGTGTGTGCTGAAATTACCTTAATTGGAAGGAGTCATCCATGATATTGTTTAAAGAGAACCTAAAGTGGAAGGTCATGATATTATTGGCAGAATCTTCTCCCTCCTTTCCTTCAAACTTGGGAATGTATAAAGGTAGTTTGGTAGGCATTGCAAGCCATGTGGGGTCATGCAATATAGGATAATTTGTGAGCTTACTTAGATATGGTATGTTGAGGGAGGCCAAATATAGCATGTGGAGTGTTGGTGGAGGATTAGTTCCAGCCATGGTGTTAGCAGGTAGTGGACCTGACCCTTGAGGGGGGTTTGGTGGGGGTATGCTTCTCCCTTGGAAATAAGTGTACCCTTTGCCTCCTTGTGAAGGAGATCTAGTGTATGGGTGACCTTGGGTAGTGGACCCAAGTAAAGTGGAACCAAGTAAAGTTGATCCCAAAATGGTAGCACTCACAGGTGTGTGAAATGGCTGGGTCAGTGAGTTGGTGAAACTAGGAAATCCTCCTAGGATAGGAGGGAGATTTTGCACGCGTCTAGAATGATGGGGATGCTATGGGTCCCCTATGATGTCCAAATAGTAAAGTGGAATCTGTGAAAAATGGTAATGAAATAAGAAAATTAACAAGAGACTTGTATAATATGGACATTCACAATATATCTCACAATCACATGTAATCAAGAGAGCATCATACATAAATCAATTGAAAAGAAGCATACATACATGTGAGTAGGTGGATTTTTTCTGCATGGGAGAACAAAAAAAACAAATTCTCGTGTCCTCTAGAGATGTAACGCCCTTCCTCTCAAATAGAACTGGACCTTCCAATATCACTCAACAGTGAGGTCTGAAGCCACCAGAAGAGGAACTTGTGAAGAATGAAATAATTAGTTATAATGAGGGGTAGAGGGTGCATATCTCAAAAGAGATGGCAATATTTCTCAATAGCCATAGAAAATATGATCAAGGTGCAATTGCAGCCCATAATTTCCACCTAGGTAGATGTCCTAAAATTTGGTCACTAGGTACCTCAAACAAAGTGCCACATTTAGATTTTTGATCTCAGAAATGGGTCACAAGATGGATCCCTTCCAAGAGGTGGGTGCCTCAAGGGGGGACGCACAGAACAACTAGACCTCAGCCTTCAACCCTTCACGGGTATCTTCCTGCCTTATGGTGTTAGGAACACTTGACTTGGAGTATTTAAACTTCCCTATTTTAAAACTTCTAATATTTGAAGATGTGAGAACCAGATAATGAGGAGTTATTTGGATGCCTATCCCCGATATCCTACCTAGACTAAAAAAATTCTTTTGGCACCTCCTGTGGAGAAAAAATTAGTGTGTTTTTAGAAAAAATTTAGATGTGGTTGTTTGAGAGATTAGGGGTGTGAACCAATATCATTTGAATTAAGTGGGAGTGGATAATTCCTTCAAGAAATAGTGGGATGTTTCAGAATCCCTTTGGAGGAAACCTACTTCAACCTCCAGAATTCAAGATGAAATTATGTGAGTGAGTAGTGAATTTGTGTGTGAGCAAGTGATAAAATGTGCCAAATTTTTATTAAGTTAGGTGTCACTTTGAAAATGTGGACTTCCTGTGGTCCTTACAATTCTTGATTACCTATCTTACTAGATGTCATTGGGACAACCTTGTGGAATTTTAAAGTCTCTAAAGAACTATAATGTGGACATATGGGTCCTTACCAATCCTTTAAACTCCCTAATGTTATTTAATCTAAGAAATCTTCAAAAAACTATCCTAGATTGCAAGCATGTGGGCATGTATGGGCCCGTTACAATAATCTTTAAACTCACCTAGTGATGTACAATAAGAAAGTAGCTTCAAAAACTATCCTAATCTTTGCAACATGTGGGCATGTATGGGACCTTACAAATTTTAAAATGTTTTGAAAATAAACTAAGAGGAGCCCTAGGGGGGCTTTGTCCTCTCCTAAATATTTTGTTTTAAGGGAGATGAAATATTCCCTCAATATTTTTTGGATTCTCAAGATTGCTCTATGGTGCGAGAGAAGAGCATACTCAATGATTGAATTTTGATTTATGGTCCCAATGCAAGTGTTTATATATGTGATAGTAAATGATTTCAACTTAACTTTTACAATCAAAAAAATCCATCCATGTGGAAAATGAAAGAAAAAGAGGAGAAATATGGTTTTTTTTAACCTCCTAAGTTTTTATGTTTTGACTAACCCTTCATGTGGAGAGGGAATCTAAGTGTGGTGCATTTACAAATTGCATAAAAGAAAGATTTTGAAGGCTAGGGGCCTTCAAAAATCACAAAAAACTCTTACAATTTCAAGACTCTGGACAGATGCACAGGTCATAGTTCATACAGAGGTGCAGTGGTGCAGAGTGTACAGTGAACAAAAGACCTTTGGGTGCACTGTGCGTAGAATGCATAGAAAAACACAGCGTTGTGGGTGCACAATCCTTGGAATGCGCATCTCTGGACCAAAATACTCGCACACATTCTAATACGCATTCGGGGGGGGGTATTTTAAGTGGATTTCTCCCCTTCCAGCTCCAAATCAAGCTCTTTGTAGGTCAGGCTAGGCCGGTTATGATCCTTGCAATGAAAATGAGTTAAAAATAAGTGCTCAAAAAACCCAAATAGGGAGGAAATTGATACCTTATCCCCAATATGGTCACCAATATGTTGTGTCCTTTTCATCACTGTAATGAGAAATAGAAGGGCACTTGTGAGTCTAGTTGAGCCTGCTAGACAGGACAGAGGTTAGTGTATGAATCAAATGACTCAATCACATGAAATAAAAAACAACTANAATATGGTCACCAATATGTTGTGTCCTTTTCATCACTGTAATGAGAAATAGAAGGGCACTTGTGAGTCTAGTTGAGCCTGCTAGACAGGACAGAGGTTAGTGTATGAATCAAATGACTCAATCACATGAAATAAAAAAACAACTAAGATAATAATAACTAAAGAAACAAAACTAAAATGCATAAGGAAATTAGAAAGAAAATCAATCAAACAATTGACCAATATTTATGCCACCAATGGAGAAATTATATTAGTGGGCAAACACCAAAGAGAAAGGAAGAATTATGGATCCCCTCTTCCTCCAAGGGAGGGTTCTTTAGTCCCCTATGTGATAGCTCTTCCTACAAATGGAAAACTAAAAAGTAAATGGTGAAGACATCCAAGCTTATTCCATCAAAAGGTGAGGTGAATAGCTTAATGAGATTATGCTAGTATGCTCCAAGAAGGAAATAGGTTCCTTGTAGGAGAATAGAGGTAGCATAACAATACAATGATATTCTTGAATTCATAGTGCACCCATGGCCTCATTTTATAGAAAATATTTGAGGCATTATCCAACCAGTCTTTAGTGTGCACAAGGGGCCCTTTAGGGCACCCTTAGGTATTTGACCAACCCCAATTTGACTCAGATTTAAGGGTCAAATTGACTTGGGAGATGAAAAAGAAGTGGGTGAGGGGCTGAAAAGAACCATAAATGTGTCATTCACAGGAGTGCATGGTTGTTATCATACACAGTCACGCATCGAGCACATGTGCGCTCTTCTGGCTTCTTTGGCCTACACACGTGCGCACACTTTATGTAGTGTTTCTGTGCATGTCAATTTTATAACCAGTTGTATAGTTTTTGTGCCCTTTGGAAATGTATTTTTGGGGCTATGGATGAACTAATAGGTGTTTAGAGATGTTGGATTCCTGTGACCATTTGTGGATGAAGTTTCAGTGATAACAACCCTCAAGAGATATTCGACAAAGGAAAGTCTCAAAGAGATTCCGCGCCTTTAGATCTGATCCATAATGACCTTATGGGTCCTTTTCTACATCCATATATCAGAAAAGCGAGGTTTGTTCACATTTTTGTCAATGATTTCTCACGTTTTACATGGATTTACTTTCTCATGCAAAAATATGAGGTGTTTCAACACCCCAAAGATTTCAAAGCCCTGGTTGAGACATAGTCTGGAAAAAAAATCAAAGTCCTCCAAACTGATAATGGGGGGGAGTATGTCAATCATGAGATCCTTAATATTTCCCATGATTCATGGATTCAGTTGCAACACACATTTCCCTATACTCTGTAGCAAAACGGAGTTACTGAAAAGAAAAACAGATCTCTAAAGTAGATGGCATCTTGCATGTAGCATGAAAAGTCACTACATTTAGACTATGGGTAAAAGAAATTAATTGTGAAACATACATCCAAAACAGATCTCCCCATAGATATCTCAAGAATAAGGCCCCTACAAGGCTTGGAGTAGCCTCAAACCGGAAGTGACCCACTTTCTTATTTTTGGTTCAGGTACATGGGACCAGATTCCCTCTGAAAAGAGGAAGGCACTTGATCCATAGAGAACTGAGTGTGGTTTTGTTGGATACCCCGACGGTGTGAAGGGATACAGAATTATTGATATTTCCTTCCTCGGACCATCTCATCATTGAGCAAAGTGTCCAATTCTAGGAAACTGTATCTCATGTACCTTAGCAGTCGCATGCAAACACCTTCATTCTTCCACCTGTCTGATATGATGAGCATGCACATGCCAAATCTTATTTAGATGAGAGTTCTGATTCAGAGGACTCAAATGATTTAGATATAGATTCAGTACATTAATATGTAAAGTCAGAGCATCCAGATGCAATTGCAGAGCCAGAGAAAGGCCCAAGTGGGCACAGACTACTCTTTAGGATGTAGGGAATCTTGTTGGTGATATATACGATACTAGGAGGAATAGATATGATTTCAAGGATCCTCTTGTTGCACTCACTTCAAATGAACAATTTCCCTCCAAACATATTTTCTTGGTTTAGTCT
>JASDQU010503489.1:1607-33726 GCA_032191745.1 Picea mariana | reverse complement strand
CTACTCCACACTTCAACTACAACCATTTTCTAGCCGACAACATCCATGAACAACTCTTCAATTTTTTTACAGAGGGTATGTTCAAGTATTCTTCGATATTGGCATACATGTTCATCTTTTTCCAAGCAGAGAAAGAACTCATCTGAGTTCAGTTTCAAGTATTTAATCGACTAGTTTTACCACCCAGTGGTAAGCATGCTTAATGGAAGAAAAGAACCCAAGATAAATGAAGAAATTCAAAGGATTCTACACTTGTCAGACCTAGCTAAAATAGGTGACTGGTACCTGTACCAAGATCATATAGAGATCAGGGCTTACAAATGTGATTTGAACCCTTACAAGCTACCAAATTATTTACCTATTAGGATATTCACCCTGGAATACATCCAACATATGATAAACTTTGTGATATTCATTTTGTGGCTTTCAAAAAGAAGCAGTAATTGAGGATCAAGGGACAGATAGGTTATTTTATTTGCAATAGTCAAGCTACCGGAGAAGAGGCCAATAAGATGTCAAAGGAAATGAAGTCCAGTTTCAGTTTTCCTTGGCACTATGATCCATGTGGAATTATTGCAGAAACTAGATTAAAGAATAGGATTCCCCCCTATGCTCATGTGCCTAAACCTAAGATTGAGAGATACATGAACCAAACAGAATAGGAGGAAAACACCCTTCTAGACACAGAACAAAAACCTTCACCTGCAAGTACTCCAAAGTTACCAATAGAGAAGAGGCCCTGGAAAGAATAATCTCCCTCAGTCACAGAAGTCTCAACAGAATACTTCCAAGTTTACAGGAAAAGACCCAAGACTAGTCATACACCTGACAGGTCTGTAAGAGAAGAAACTTAGTCCACCACAGTAATGAAGGGAGAATATTCACCATTTTTCTCAGGTAGCCAACAAATGATGTCCACTTCTTCATCTAGGAAACAAACAGACATCACATTGTCAACCAAATCCTCACAGGAGCCTGCAGGACTCAGCATATTTGAGAATTATAATCTGATCAAAAGGAAGAATAAGATGTTGAACAACAACACCTATTCACAATTCTGGAAGTAGACATAAACAACATAGCATAGGTTACTATTTTATTTTGACACAGAGAAAGGGAGGATGCACATGGAATTCTTGCAGGCACAAGTGCCTCACCCCAAATAATTTTTTTATTATAAAAGGTCAACATTTGAGTTTGATGTCAAAGAGGTGCATCCATCTAATCAAATGGATATGCACATACGGACTGGAGAAATTATTTTCTGCACCCTGACCTATACCTCCATGGCTGTTGCAAAGTTGCAGGTATCCTTAAACAATGTTTAGTCTCAGCTCAAGCTAGAAAAGATATCCTCCCTGGCTAAGGATAACAAGATCAAGTCCCTAGAAGAACTAGTATTGAAAATTGGATATGATCCATCCAATGTCAAAGTAGCAGAAGAACTCCTTAAGAAGAAGAATGTTGATATATCATACTTAAGAAAACAACTGAATATCCCTATCATAGAAGATCCACAAACAAAATAAATGACAGAGACTGAAGGCCAGAAGGAAGAAATGTTAAAATTAGTCATTGAGAAAAATGTGTAGATCAAGGATATGGAGGTCGAGATGGATAAATTAGTGAAGGAGAAAGAACAAAATACACCAATAAAAGTCATCCCACTGGATGTAATCCCTCTCATAGGGATCAGTATAGAAACAATAGCCACCACAGAGGAAATTCTAGCAGCAACCTCAGTAACATCAACAGATGCCTCTGAGAAACTGGCAAAGCCAACAAAAGACATGACTCTTTAAGGAAAGGAAATCAAAAGACTACAAGAATAAATTGATAGCCTCCAGAAGCTAAAATTCACTTTCCAGTCTAGCTACAACACTGAAATGCACAAGTCACAGAGGCTTAAGTAAGAACTGCGGAAGTTGTAGAAGGAGACAATCATGGCCAAGACACTCTCAGAAGCCAAGGAAAATATTTGGATGGACATCTGCAAATACATGACAGAGATTTGTCCACTCATATAGATTATGTTTGAGCAGCATGAACTAGTGCAGAGAATCAAACAATCCATTGACAAGATAAAATGAGAATTGGGTGAAAGGCCTACAGAGGAAAATGAGATCATCAGGTTATTAAATTCTAAATTGAAAGAAGAACTGGAGGCTTTGCAAATTGAGGACAGGATAGAAACTATCCTTTAGGTAAATAAAGTTTTGACCAAGAGGGGATTGATGATGCAACTTGAGGAGAGAGTCCAGACAATGGATATTGGAGTGCAGAGGTTTTTCAACAAGGTTGACTCTCTACACAAGAAATCTCTTCCAGGTTTATTAGTTATTAATGACAAGTTGATTACTCTCTCAAAATACAAACAAAATATCCTCACAGTGGAAAAAGATGGTTCTATGTTTGCAGGCATACAGGGAAGCATCACTAACAAAGAATTCTTGGAAACTCTACAGTTGGACCTGAGCATCCAACATGAGATAAAGTACATCTTCATCACCAAAACAAATTTTTCCAAGTACACAAAGATGGATGAAGTATATCAAAGGTTACTCAAAGTTACCATCCCTAGTCAAAAGAGATGGGAAGACATGTGTGATTTGATCGAGTAGAGATGATGTGTACATCCAAGTCAGCATGAAGAACAATCATAGTCAAGTCAAAGATGAATCACCAACCACCTTTCTCAGAATCAACACCAAGGATTCGAGAGGATCATTTAGCATTGCTACTTTTTTGTAATATGTAATCTAGTTAGTTAGATTTTCTCTCCACCATATCGTGATCATTAATGACAAGATCAGATGTAATTTTTCTATAAATAATTCAGACTTAGAAGTATTGAGGGTTGATCTTTGTGCCCAAGTGAGTTGTATCTGTAATCTTTTTGAAGAGATATACCAGTAATAAAAAGGTGATTTCGCAGGATTCCTGCATGTTTATGTTGGTGAGGTGTTTTCTTCTATGTTAATGTTTATCCTATTCTATTATCATTTTTTTTTCTAATCTAATCGTTTAAAAGGAGTTTAAGTACAAAATTTATCTCAAATACTTTGTTTTTGTATTTTAACAATCTGAATGTTATTATTCTGATATTGTAATAAAGAAATTCTTAAATGCTTCTTTATTTCAATTGACTATCTCACTTTTTATGTCTTTCCATCACTTAAATTCTAAAAGATCTAACATTTTCATTATCTTTCCCTGTGGAGAAACCTAATGAAATCTGTATCTGATCTCAATCCCTAACACAAACCCCATAGCCCAATGGATGTTTAAAGAAATATTTTATCCATCTTATGAACAAAACAAACAAAACCAGATTCATTTAACTAGCCTAATATCTTAAAACCCAAACAAATCTAAATCATATAGAGAGATCCCTCTCTGAAACTGGCAGGGCTAGATCCCAGTTTCAAATTAGTTTTGGTAAGTTACCTCTGTTAAATTTATTCTTCCTCGTGAAAAAATCTGGGAATTTACAGAGTGCTAACATAGTGGCAACCATACTGGGGAACTGAACAAACTTTCCATCCTATGATTTATTTTCTCTGGATAAAGAAAATTTATTTTTGAACAAATCATAAAATCTAACTTACAAAGAGATAAATGTTCAGAGGTTTTTGAAGTTTGTATGTATTAGTTTAGATTTCTTAAAATTTAAAGTTCTGGCTCCTAAAAGAATCCACACTAGATCTCACCCTAATCCATAACCTATAACAGCAGTAGATGATATAGAAAAGTTACTCAGAAAAAGAAACAACGTAGAAGGTTACGAGAGTCATAGTCCTCTTTATAGGGCCACTTCTCTCCCAGAGAAGCTTGTCACTATCCAAGATCTTGAGTTTGACCTACCCTTTGAGAAAATCCTTTTTAGAACCAAATATGATAGCTTTGTGAGTGAAGCAGTCTTAGATCAAACCATCCTCCAACCCAAAACCCCTGAAATACTTTCTCCTAACACAAATTTTGATCAACGATTTCTTCAAGAGTTTAAAAAGTTAGAAGATCTGGTATCAAATCTCGATAAAGCTTTGTACAAAGCCCACTTTCAATAGTCAGTAGAACTTTCTGCCCTGACTATTGTTGTAGCTTCCGTCAAACATCAAATAGTTCACTCTACATTTCCTAGTCCTACATCTTCTACGTCTTCTATCACTTCTCCTATAATCACACAAGTTGTTATTCAACCTCCTCCACCAATAATGGCAGCAAGATATTCTCCTCTGGTGTTAGATGCTCCCCTACATGATATGCCCCATGACTATCAAACCAGACTTCCTCAATTTGATGGTACTGGACCTCTTAATGCACAACAACATGATGATAAGATGAATGATTACTTTGATTTGCAGGAAGTCGATGAGGCAGATGTCTAGATGATACTTTTTGCACAGAGTTTAAATGGAGAGCTCAAAAAATGGTTCAAAGCATTACAGGCTACGAGCATTACAGATATTGCAGCTTTCCACTGAATTTTTCTTGACATATGAGAGGTCAAGAAAAACCCTCTCCAGGTTTTATCAGAATACGAAAATATCAAAAGGAATCAAGGGGAAACAATACAAGATTACTACATTCATTTCAACGATATTTATAACGCAATTCCTACTAATATCAAGCCTCCTCAAGGTTTGGCCTTAATCAATTTCCCTGGTGGATTTGATGTTGATATGTCATACCAACTGAGGGAAAGAAATTTTTCCACCTTAGAATATATGCATAAAAGTGGAGTGAGTGTGGAAGAAAATTTATTAGCCAGAAGAGCAAGGCAAAGAATAGAAAGAAGAGTTACAATCAAGGAAGAGCCTTCCACTTCTTCTTCGGATGCTAAAATAGATTCCATAGTCATAACCATGGAGAAAATAACCATCGCTGATAGGAATCCACCCAAGGAAAATCAACCTGCTCCTCAGATTAGAAATCCAAATTTCAAAAGGAACCCTCCCTAGATCAGACAGAGAGAGCCCAAAGACCAAAGGGAACAAAGGGGTCTTGATTAGTAGATTATACCACCTCTGCAAGAAAAATATGTTGATGAAGGGGAGGAGATATCGAGAAGTTGGAAGACATTCACATAAACCTTATGGGGGTTAATGACAACGAGTCCATTTTTCTCACTCGGGAAGAATAGGAACTATTTCTACTTTCACAGACAGAGGAAAATGAGGAAGAGGAATAATCTGAACACCAGGCCTTTGAAAATGCCATAATGGAAGTCCACATACAATACAATTTAAGAAGAAAGAAGTCTAATGACAACCAAAATAAGAAAGTTGTTGAAGCAAAGAAACCCTCATATACTAATCCTAATAAAGGCCCCGAAAAGAAGAATGCAGAGACTCATGCAAAGAATACTCATGAATATTCACCAAGCATATCTCATATCGAGGTCGCGTCCACAAGTCATCCTAACACTACTGCACAAAAAATTGTGGCTGATAACCTTGATTCTGAAAGCCAAACCAAACCTTCCACTACTTTCATCTTGGAAGGAGAATTAGCCAAATTGAAGATTCCTATTCCCCTATCAGAACTAATGAGAAAAAATGCTTATAGATCACAGGTGATCAAAGCGTTAATCATTGAACTAGAAATAGGCACAAAATCATTAAACATTGAACCAGTAGTACATACAGATACTGTAAATGTTGCATATGATCAGCCTGAGCTACTTTTTGGTCCTGAGGTTGATGGACAAACTGACACTGGTTATGTTCCCCCCTTTTATATCAATCTGAATATTGATGACAAGACATTACACAACACTATGCTAGATTCTAGTGCTTCTCACAATCTTATTCCCAAGGCTGTGATGGAGAAGTTGGGGCTTGATATCATGAGGCCCTACAAGGACTTATACTCCTTTGACTCTAGAAAGGTCAAATGCATAGGTATGATTAAATATCTGTGTATTACACTGGCCTAGATCCCAACTAAGAGCATGGTCATGGATATCATGGTGGTAGACATTCCTCTGAAATATGGTATGTTATTATCTAGTTCATGGGGTACTAAGTTAAAGGGCACTTTGCAGTTAGATATGTTTTATGCCACCATACTTGTATTTGGACAACAGAGAAGATTGTATAGAGAGAATTTGATGAAATATATGGTCAGTGGTCAAGAAAAACCACACAACTACCCATTATACTTTGTCCACTATGATATGGATTCATTCATATTGTACAATGATGGTGACTTGGATAATCAAATTTCACAGGTAGAAGATGATGCATCTAGTCTGAAGGAGAATTAAGCAATCACTGAGGAAAGTAAAATTGTGATAGCAGAAAGTGATGAAACAATAGAATATTTCTGGAGTATGGATTTTGATGGTGTTGTTAGCAAAGGAGCTAGAGCTGGAGTGTGGTTGCATAATCACAAAGAAAGGTATTCAAAAACTCACTCATATAAATTAAATTTCCAGTGCACCAATAACATAGTTGAGTATGAAGAATTGATGCTCGGCTTAAAGTTGTTGAAGAAACTTGGTGCCAAGAGGATTATGGTAAGAGGAGACTCTGAAATTATTATCAAACAAATCAAAGTTGACTATGCTGCTAAACACCCTAGGCTTAGAGCTTATAGAAATGTTGTTTTAGATTTTCTAGAATGTTTTACTGAAATTGACTTATAGGTAATCCCCAGAGAATAGAACATACTTGCAGATGGATTGGCTACTTCAGCAGCCACATGAAAAATAGCTTTCCATCCAAATCACCAATACATAGTAGAGGTGAAGTGCAAACCAACTGTCCCAAACAACATCAGGTACTGGCAAGTATTTAGCAACGATGAGCAAATTGAAGATTTCTTGAAGTCTAAAAATGGTTTTGAGTGTACAAATATATATGTAGATAGCGATGATGATAGTGTAAATAATTCAGACTTAGAAAAGGATAGTGTAAACAAAGTAGATTTGGATGAAATAAATGAAAAATATGAAGACTCTGATATTTTGCAATTGAAAAATAATGTTTTACCTAGAGGTTTGGTTCCTTTAGAAGAACTATTTGATTTCAATGATGTAGCAAAGAAGCCAAAGATTGAACCTAGTGGAAAGGATTTCAAACAATGTAATATAGGAACAGAGGAAAAACCCAAAATGATAAAAATGTCTAAATCTTTACCCCCCGAGAAAAAACACAAATATATTGAACTGTTTAAGGAATTTGTAGATGTCTTTTCTTGGAGCTATGAAGATTTAAATTCTTATGACACAAGTATCATACAACACAAGATTCCAATAAAAGAATAAAATAAGCCTTTCAGGCAAAAACTTAGGAGAATCAAATCAAAGTTACTATCCCTAATTGAAAAAGAGATTAAAAATATGTATGATACCAAAATAATAGTCCCCTTAAGATTTTCAAAATGGGTTTCCAATGTGGTTCTTACCAGAAAAAAGATTGGTGAAATCAGGCTTTGCATTGATTTCAAAAACCTCAATAAGGTTTCCCTCAAAGACAACTACCCTCTACCTAAAATGGATCATATCTTACAAAAGGTAGTTGTGGCCAGTAGGATCTCTTTGCTAGATGGTTTTTCTGGCTATAACCAAGTTCTTGTCCACCCAGATGACCAAGAGAAAACAACTTTCATCACACCCTAGGGAACTTTCATGTATGTGAAAATTCCCTTTGGTTTGATGAATGTTGGTGCCACCTTCCAAATATCAATGGATAATGCCTTTGTGTATGAGCTCTGTAGGTTTATAGTCATATATTTGGATGATGTTATTGTCGACTCCCAATCATATGAGGAACATTTAAAACACCTCAGATGAGTGTTTGAAAAGTGAAGAAAGTTTGGGATCTCATTAAATCCCAAGAAAACTCCTTTTGGTTTAGAAGAGGACAAGTTGTTGGGCTATATAATCTCTAAAGATGGAATTAAGATAGACCCCAGTAGAATAGAAGCCATCCAGAAATTAGACCACTTTAAGAACATTAAATAATTGCAATCATTCATTGGTAAAATAAATTTTATGAGAAGATTCATATCCAATTTGGCAGAACTACTCAGGAACATTACAAATATGCTTAAAAAAAATACAAAAATAAAGTGGAACATTGAATCTAAATAGTCCTTTGAGCAAGTAAAACATGCGCTTACACAAGCCCCTGTATTGATGAGTCTAGATTACACTAAGGATTTCTATTAATTCTCTTTTGCATCTAAACACACCATTGTAGTAGTACTATTGCAAAAAAAATAGTCAAGGGCATGAGCAGATCATAGCCTCTTTCATCAAGTCTTTGAGAGATGTTGCATTGAACTATTATATAATGGAGAAACATATTTTTTCCTTGGTAAAAGCAATAAAAGATTTTAGAGTTTACATTCTCCATTCTCATACTATCGCTTATGTTCCAAATGAAGTGGTGAAGGATATCCTGACTCAGGATAACCTTGATGGTAGGAGAGGGAAGTGGATTGTTGTGATTCTGGAATATGATATAGAAATCAAACCAACTAAACTAATCAAGGGTCAGGGTTTGGCCAAATTGATGGTTGAATCCAATTTTCATGCTTTAGATATAAACTTCTTAGTTGTAGTTGATGAACAGGGAGAGCAGGCGACTCCACATGTAAAAGAGGTGTTCTCAAATTCTTCATGGTACGCAGACCTCATCTTTTTCTTACATAATTTACAAGCTCCTCCTAGTCTAACTAAGATTAAATCTAGATTCTTAAAACTAAAATCATTGAAATCTTGTATTCTAGATGGAAACCTTTACTAGAAATATGTTGGGGTCATTTTACTTAATTATTTATTAAAGGATGAAGATGGAAAGGCATTACAGGATTTCCATGAAGGAGATTATGGTGGTCATCTAAGTTGGAAGACTACTGCTAACAAGATCCTCAGAGCTGGTTTTTACTGGCTCACCTTGTTTGCATATGTGCATAAAAAGGTAACCTCCTGTCACAAGTGCCAAGTTTTCAAAGGAAAAAGGAAAATGTTTCCTTTTCCCCTGAAACTTATTTTGATTGAAGCTCCATTACAACAATGGGTTTTATACTTTATTGGAGAGATTCATCCACCCTCTTTAGGCTAGCATAAGTGGATCCTCACAGCTATAGACTACCTCAGGAAATCCACTGACTCTATCATTATTAAATTCTTGGAAACTTATATTTTGTCTTGTTTTGTATGTCCTAGGAATATCATAATTGATAATGCAATATCCTTTAGATCAAAAAATCTAATAGAATTCTGCATCAAGTACCAAATTATGTTGGGGCACTCCATAGCCTATTAACCTCAGGGAAATGGGATGGCTAAGTCTTCAAATAAAAGTTTGGTGAATGTCATAAAGAATATGTTGGAAGAAAATAAGAAATCTTGGCACAACAAGTTGGTTCATGCACTTTGGGATGATAGGTTGACCACAAAAAGAACAATTGGTACGTCCCCATATCAGTTGGTAAATGGGATTGATGTTGTTTTCCCCACCTCTTTGGGCATTCCTGTTATGAAGTTGTTGCAAGAAGTACACACAGAGCCTAATGATATTCAAAGGAGAATCAATTAGATGATCCAACTTCAACAGTCTAGAGAGGAGGTGTATAACCAGACACAGGTAATCCAAGAAAGCTTCAAGAAGGTTTATGACAGAAGAACCAAGGAAGATGATTTCAAATTGGGTGATCTAGTACTGAAATGGGATTCTAGAAATGAAGACAAGGGAAAGCATGGAAAGTTCAACAGTTTGTGGAAAGGCCCTTATATCATCCAGATATATAGAGGAAATAATGCTTTCTTACTCAAGGATAGTGATGGAGAAGATCTGCCAGGAGGACCTATCAATGGAAGGATTCTCAAGAATTACGATCCACTAGAATAAAGATTTTTAACCATCCACCTCATTGTACAAACTTTTTTTACTTTCATGTTATGTGTGAGTGTTTTTTATCAGATGGTTGAAGCCTGAAGAGAAGGCCCTAAGCCACTGATCAGTGCCACCAAATTTTCAAAATAAAACAAATCAAGTTCCAGAAGAAGCAATGGAGAAGAATTTTCAAAACATCAGGTAGCAAGTTTTTGGCACCTCACAAGGAGAGCACCATCCACGTTACCTCCATCTATCCGTTGGCCATTCAATTCCCTCCACCTCACTTCCAATATGACCGATTGGCCAATCAATGCAGTTGTCATGATTGTTAACCATTTGACCCATCATCTGCTCCCTAACGAAAACCAGTTCATCCACTTAATCTCATTTCTTCACCATTATTACATTGTTGATGATCTAGACGCGGCCGAATCCACCTTTCTCCTTTTTCTTCAGTCAACGACCGCCATTAACACCTAGTAAACACAATTAACATCTTTTTTTCAGATTTGCAGGTATCAGTCGGATCAATGGTGTCCAAATCCAAATCTTCAAAGATTAAAGAGAATCAATTTCTCCCTCCTCCTGTCAACCTGGATCAAATATCGTTGGCCGAAAAAGACTACTTAATTGAAAAGACGAAGTGCAAATTCGACTTCTTTATCCTATTTTTTTATCATTTTGTTTTCTAATCTAATAGTTTAAAAGGAGTTTAAGTATAGAATTTATCTTGAATATTTTGTTTCTGGATTTTAATGATCTGAATGTTATTCTTATGATATTGTAATAAATAAATTCTTAAATTCTTCTTTATTTCAATTGACCATCTCTCTTTTTCTGTCTTTCCATCACTTAAATTCTGAAAAATCCAACATTTTCATTATCTTGCCCTATGGAGAAACCTAATAAAATATGTATCTAATTTCAATCCCTAACACATAACCCATAGCCCAATGGATGTTTAAAGCAATATTTCAGCCATATTATAAACAAAACAAACAAACCCAGATTCATTTAACTAGCCTAATATCTTAAAACCCAAACATATATAAATCATACAGAGAGATCCCTCTCTGAAACTAGTAGGGCTAGATCCCAGTTTCGAATTGGTTTTGGTAAGTTACCTATGTTAAATTTCCTCTTCCCCCTGACAACCTCTGGGAATTTAAATAATGCTAACAAGACACATCTACCACACTAAGAGGGAGGTTGAATTAGTGTAGGGATCCTTTTACTCCTTTACAAAACACATTAGTTAGAAATCACCATTTACTCATCATCCATAACTTTCATTTGTAACAAGTTGTAATGTACTCATATCTTAGCAGAAAAAATCATCAATAAACCATCATCATGAAGAATACAATGAACATAAGATATATGTACAATTTTCTTTTATATTACAGGCTGCAATCCTTGGGGGGGTTTTCAACAACAACTGAATAGAGAAATAACTCCACAAGAGAAACAACTCTCAATGAAAGACTCAACCTACAAATATTAATACCAACTAATAAGAGGAATCCAACCCTCAAGTACAAGACCCATCTTGTAGATAGAAATCAATATGTCAAACTGTATCAACATTATGTACCAACACAAGTGCATTACCTATGCACCACACAACCTGTCATATCAATCTCATCATCCAAATCATATCTACTCACCAATATCAATCACTAAGACAACTCTCAACAATATCACCAAGATAACCAACACGATACCTCTAGAAATACACCATACTCTCCATAAACCAAATACCATAAGTTGTCGCAATTTTGTTGCTGTAATTTTGTTGCCGTGGTTCTGTTGTTGTGGTTCTGCTGTCGCAATTATTCTTCCACACTTTTTCCATAGAAATTTTTTTGCCGCACTTTTTCTGCCATGATTTTTCTACATCACTTTTTCTGTCATAGTTTCTCTACAACATTTTTTCTGTCGCAGTTTTTATACTTTTTATGCCACACTTTTTCTACCGTGGATTTTTTGCCACACTTTTTTTGCCTCACTTTATCTACCACACTTTTTCTACCGCGAATTTTCTTTATCAATAATACCTGGAAAAATAACCTTTCACAATTAGATATTCAATATGAATAAATATTATACTCATAAGAGACCCTTTCTCTCTTATTTATACTTCTCCAGAGTCCAAGTAGCTTCCTCATCTAACCAACTCTAACCAACTTCCTTCTTTTATGGTTTAACCCAATTCTGACCTCTTGTCCACTTCTAATCCACTTTCTCCATAAATAGTAACTTCTCCACATCTAATTGAAACTAATTTTTTTTAATTGTTTTATTGTTGCAACCACTTAACCCATGACTAACCACTTTAAGTTTTCAACATATTCTAGGAGCTTCTAGAATAATTTGATTTCTTTGACCTTCTATGGGCTTCTAGATAACACATGAGGGTTCTCCAACTTCACAAGATCATAACTCCTTGTAAAGTGGAATATAGAAGTGGAATAGAGAAGTGGAAATAAGATAAGTGGAATAGAAAAGTGGAAATAGAGAAGTGGAATAGATAAGTGGAAAGAAGTGGAAATAAGATAACAAGTTGTGTGTGACAAGGAGTCAGGCCTAGAATGAATAGAAAGAATGCCACACTAGGAGGAAGTGTGGGAGAATGTACTATGATAGAGAGGAGCACATATGAGGATAGGTCAGTGAAGAGGCACAATGTTGAGAGTAGGGTATACAATGGAGATACCAGTAGCAATGGTAGTAGGGGCCAAGAAGATGAAGTTTGAACCCCTTGGCTATTTCAGAATGTTGCAACTTCAGAGGAAGTTGAGGTGCATAGTAGAGGCAGAGAGGTAGGAGAGGAAGATGATGGACCCCCAAGAGGAGGGGAAGTGGATTTGGTGTTAGTGGATGGAATTACATGGCTACAGGTAGGAAAATCTCTCGGTTCCCTCAAAAGAAATGTTAGAAGAAGATGAATTTACCCCCCCTTTTTCATTTGTAACCTATAATAAAGAACAATAGAGAATGCAGTGATTGGAGTAGAAGCAAGAGTAGGAGAAGAAAGAAGAGAATATATGAGTGAAGAAGCATATGAAGTAAGTACTACTTCGCCAGGAAGAGTATCAGTACCAAGATACCTAACACACAACATTCAGTCAGGAGGATATAGTTCAAGGTCGAGGATGTAAAATTAGGATAACACTCTAATACTACATTTGTTTCATGGGATGGGTAAGGATGATGCAGAAAAAAATTGGTTCACTTGTGAGCTAATATGGTCTATGAAGAGGATCACAGATGAAGCATCGAAGATCATGTAGTTGGAGACCACTTTTAGGGATAGATCCCTGATGTGGTACATGAAGTACAAGGATGTTGTGCCAACATAATAGACCAGGTCCCTGAAAGAAATCAAGATGTATTTTCTTAAGTAATTCTAGAATCCTATGTCATAATATCAATGCATTACAAAGATTAAGGAGATTAAGTAGAAACCAGGAGAAATCATGTGGGATTATGACCAATGGTTCAATATATTGTTGGATAGGTTGATGTTTCATATTCATGACATGCAACATAGTGAATGGTTCATTGTTTGGTTTCTCCCCCATATCCAAGTCCTTCTTACCCAACATAAGGTGACTACTCAGGAAGAAGCAGTGGATATTGTGATACACCTATAGGTTGCACTAGGAGGAGGATACACCTCAACAAGTTTTTCATAGGTACAACCCCAGCTTTCCAACTTGACAATGAAATTGTAGGATATGGAAAAATAAAAGTTGGTGTGTGATCACATATGGCATACAACATGTTGATCAGAAGGGAATAGTAGAGATGAGTGTCCTACATTGGGAAACTATATGGTGATGGGTGCACCAAATCCATTTCCAGCTAGACCATAGATGGAATGGTGTGATATTTGTAGATAGTGGGGGAATATACCACCTCGTTTCCCAACACTAGAGAAATATTAGAAGATGCATCATACTCCATTTTTTGAATTTTGCAAATCCATGGGGCATGATGTGAACAAATGTCGGTCACTCTAGTTGATGCAAGACCATACCCACAATGTATTTTTGGTTCAGGAGGAACAAAAGGGTAGTGAATGTGGTGGTGTTGAGAGAGTTGGATAGCAAGGAGGTCCCATAGGAATATATGGATGAAATCAAGGATGAGGATATGGAGGAGGTGGAGGTAGATGCCCCGCTTGTTTTAACTGTGGTGAGATAGGCCATGTGTCAAGATTTTGTACCAAACCATGTTCTCTTTGTGGGTACTTATATAACCCCAAGCATGTCACAAAGGATTTTCCTAGCTTATTGAAGAAGTGGGAAGAGAATAAGGCACACTAAAACATGGTGACTGTAGAGCCACATGGGAATTAAAAAGAGGATGATAAATTTTATGTACAAGTGATAACCCAAGGTGGAGAAAATATGAGGATGTACTTTGATCATGGTGAAATATTGAATCAAAGGTTGGGGGGGAATATAATAAAGTAAAAGCATCCCCCTCCTAAGTTTGATGGTGTTCAGCATAAGCAATTCCTACGCAACGCACAAAGGGCCATAGAGGAAGAAAGAGCATGAGAAGAGTTGTAGTGTGGGACACAAAGGTCACTTGAATAGGACTGAATCCATGAGGAATTATATTGAGAGACATAGAGGTCATTGGAAGAGGCCCAATCATGTGAAGAATTGCATCACAGCATGTAGAGGTATTTGGAGGAAGCTCATGTGCACGAGGAAATAAAATGCATGATGGAAAGGTCATCGGAAGAATCTCACAGAAAAGAAGAGTTGCAACACATCGAACAAAGGGAAATAGAATAACACATGCATGAAGAGTTGAAGTGCATGGCACAAGAAGATGCATTGTGCGACATGGGTTGTGAAACAGACATGAAATAAAAGTAAGTAACTTCTTTCATTGTTTCCTAAAATTGTTAAGTGATCCTGACACTACGTGAAAGTTTATGCAGATGTTATAAACCTGCATGGGGGAAGAAGGGACACATAAATTTGTATCATCCCCCCTACTAGAAAGGGATTTATACTAGTTTATTAAACAAAAAAACACGAGAATATATTTCAAGATGACAGTTGAACACAAAAGTTAAAATATGGACTACATCATGTTGCATCTAGGTTCTAATGTGAACATCTTGCCAAAGAAGTGATGGGAATTTATGGGTAATCTGAATTTGGTTTGGTAACCCATTCATCTTCAGTTGGAAAATCAGTACAAAATGTACCCTATAGGTTGATTGGATCAAGTTGAAGTGAACATAGAGGGGGTGAAGACAAAAGTAGATTTTGAAGTGATAGAAATCATGGATGACTATGATCCATACCATCCCATACTTGGAATTGAATGGGCCTTTGAAAACAATGTTGTGTTGAATCTAAAGAAGTGATAGATTTCATTTGAGATAAACACCCTATGCGTGATCATTCCATTAGATCCAAATGAAGGGGATAGATACAATGAGCTGGTAGATGAGGATGTGCAGAGCTATGTTATTGAAAATATTTACAATATCATGAGGCACAAGTAATATTACATAAATCCCATAGCATATGGGGAGTTGAGTTGGAGGAATGTAGAATGATATTATATTGACTTAGAGGATGCCATGGAGAGTTATAAGAACAAGATTTATTTTCTACAAGGAGATGCACTCGAATCACCACTGAAGTGCATGAAGAGGAATTTGGGTCCTATCGATTCGATGGGTTGCATACAATGGATTGATGTAATATCCGTGTACTCCAATGGGTGCATGCCCTCGATATAGTATTAATAGGGATACCTATGAAATTGTGGGAAGAACATTAGTAACACCTAAAAGAATGGGTAGTTGTGGGAGATTCAATAAGAAAAAGGTTCAAAACAGAGGTGGATATCCATTAGAACATGTTTTCTTATGAGAGGTGTTGGGAAGAAAAGAAGCAACAGGGGGAGCAAAGTCAATAGCTAAAATCTGAGTGCATACTGTTGAGAAGAAATTCCATCCGTCTAGTTCCTCGAGCTCCTATCAAACGAATGGGTGAGTCACTTGAGCACAGGACAAATATGAAAATTTAGTGTACTGTAATAGATAACTCATCCATCCACTCCATTATTCTAAACCCCATTGAGTAAATAGTCAAGCTACACTGAAGGAAATGATAGTTAGTTAACAGATTCCACTAGATCTAGTTGGAACTAGTGCAAATCCTCCTTGGCAGAAACCAAGAGGTTGGGCCACTATGAAATAAAGTCATGACCCACTAGGTATTTCCACAACAAATTAACCATCGGTGGACCAATGCAGGGGTGTTCCAGATTCATGCAAAATTCCCCTAAAGAATCAAACTTGTGAATGTACGGATCTGTCAACATCACACTTAAATTAAGGCGACATAAATATTTTAAAGCCATACAGATTGACATATCTGTTGTATAGTTCTGAGGGGTTCACCCATTTTGACAATAACCGATAGTAAATTCCAATATCCCATCCAAATATTATTCACATTTGACAAATAAAAAGGAATATATATGCATAATGAATGTGAGAAGACAAGCAAAAAGCTGATGGGGGTCGAAAACATAAGAATGATGGCGGTGGCCACAAAACTAAACACTCTTCTTGTTTCATTGACAACTGGAGAAGTGGGAAAGACAATATAAGTACTAGATTCCCAGTGGTTCTTGAGAAGGGTCGTACTACACTCCAAGTTATTAATGACTTGGTGTGTACCTCCCACGTATTATACCTCCATAATTGGACAAAAAATTTCCTCCTCCAAAATCAATATTTTCCCATTTAACCTCGGGAGTTACTATTTCTAGTCGATGAGAAGGATTTCACAGTTACCTAGAAATGAGAGATGAAATCAAGAGACGAGTAGGGGCATAGTTGGGGAGTCTATCTCAATACTAGGGTTCCTCCATCAAGAGATTGGCACCAACAAGGAGGAATCGGTGGGTACAATTTGAATGGATTCTTCAAGAAATCTGCAGGCCCATAAAAAAACAAAGGTTTTCCAGGATCGACAAATACCAAAGCCAATGATACCCCAAAATATTAGTTTTACAAGATATCAGACAGGGAAACTTCAGTATGCTCACTTCATCGACTAATATGTCAGAGACCCTGTACAATTTCCAACCCTGGGATTTCACAATTACAAAAAGGTTGTTCAGAGTGTGGATGGTTAGAAATTATTTCTCATGCAATATTGGGCCAAACCACTTCAAAAACATGACATACTATCCCTAGTCGACTTTCCTCACTTTAGCTATGGCGGTTCAGTTACTATCTACATTTTATTCTTGCTTACTCACCTACATGGTGGATACCTCTGGTTGGGTGGAAAATATCTAGTTAATGCAACCGCCATCCATCAAGTTATTGAGCTACCCATGCATGGTGAGGAACCTAAAAAATCACTAATAGACAAATACACTAACCAGAATGATGTATATGGAAAGTGCAGCATGCATCGGAAAGCGCATGTGGTGGTTATCTCTGAAATTAATACTCGGCCATTTGGTTTTCCACCCAACTCCTCTATTGTAAAATCTTGTGGAACTGTATGAAGGATGAGTGCCCTCTTGGTGTCATCATAGTATTCAAATAGTGTCTAGCATGTGTCCATATTTCCTGGGAATGATATATCCTCAATTAATTCATTGGTGATTGCTTGGATGCACAAACTTTTGGGAAGGACTTCCACTACAACTAGATCTTATTGCTTCTCGCTATGGTTCTCTAGAGGCCCCCTCCAAGCTGTGAAAGTGATGATAGGAGTGGACCAACATTCATTTCTCCCATATTCCTCCCGTTTCATGTAAGGGACCTTGTTGATCAGGATTGCAATGACAAAGTCTTTCAGAACTAGTACCAAAAACTTATCCATGTGACTACCTCGCAAATGCACATCCTATTCAATATCATCGATAGTTATGCCAACTATATTGTATTTGAATGAAATTTTAAAAACATTTATATCTATCCTAGCGTTATCAGACAAATTGATAAGTGCAGACACAAACTAATCTCCCTAACTTCCACAGGAAACTAGAACAAAACAAGACAGAATACAAACTTCACCTTATATTCCATTGTCATACAAACTAGTTCAGAGAGGAATGAGAGACATACCTTTTAAATGATGCTTGATCCTCTCTAGTGTCATCCTTATCACTCCATGTTTGGATTTTTTGGATGGTGAACCTATTTTTAGAAACACAAACCAACAAAGAGAGAGAGAACAAAGATATATATATTCCAATGATTTCTATGTATAAGATCAAGGATTTTATACAATAAAAGCCAAGACACCTTTATGGGGAAGAAATCTATTGCAACATTATATTAAAATGGAAAGTGGAGAGTACAACCCATGCCTTGATGTTGAAAGATCCCTTTCTATGTCTCTTTTATCCAACACACACACCTTTGCTCCAATGCCTTTGATGAAGAAGATCCACAATCTGACTTAGAGAACTAAAGCAAAGCTATCTCAAGTATAATCTATAGTATAACTCTTCATGCATATGAAAATATTATCCTTTTCAACCTTAGACTTTTCCATGAGACATCCCTCTTTATATAGGGTGAAATAGGGATGGATGATATTAGTATGATCCCACTAAATCAGTGAAGCGAGTAAGATCCAAACCAATCGGAGGCCACCTTATCTTCTAGAAGATTCCCTTCTAGAACATTCATAAATTGTGAATTTTCCCTTTCTTAAGCATCATCGCACCCTATGTATAGGCAGCATGCGATTACATCGCAATCCATATTTGGTGTATAGTGCAACGATCAAGCATCATTGCACCTCAAGCATATAGTAGGGTGTGATGATCTTCCTTGTCATAGTTTTGAGGGAGGAAAAGAAAACCAATTTTCTCTTGGAGAAAGTCTCTTTTAATATTTTCAGGGAACATGGAAGTGAGTTAAGCACATGTCATCAGTTTATCACTGGGTTGACCAAAATAATGTGTAACAGAATTCCCCCCAAATTAAGAAGCTAGAACTTGTGAAAGCTAAAATACTTTGTAGAATGTGTGTCTTGGAAATAAAGAGCACACCGATTGGGAACCTGAAAACAATCAAGCATCTGCATAATAATATACCATCTTCTGAGGTATTCATTCCCATACTCAGACTACAAGTTACATAAGTGTCAAGTGATTCATGGACACTAAACATATATTGTGGATCAATGTCATCATGATTCAATATAGCCAAGAAGAATACATTGTGGATCTATGCTCTAAAAGAATTCAAATTCGGACATAGCCACAATACATACACAATGGATCTATGTGTCAGTACAAACTTATGAATACTTCATTGCAACCTGGACTGATATGATGAGATTTAGGGTCTTCAATTCCATCATCTCTAAGTATGAATATAGCCATGTGATTATAGGTGTCGAAGTCGAACATGGTAGAAACCACTTGATTACTGGTCATTAATGAAAATCGTTAACAAGTGTGAGGGAAATCAACATTGATGTCAATGAATCCCAAGGTACTCCTAGTACAATCCAACAAGTGTGAATAAATGAGTTGAAGTTGAACACTTTATGGAATCTTCCAATCAAAGGCCAATGATGTGAACCCACTGTTGAAAGCGAGGAAACCTGTCATTGGGGCATGCATGCTCCAAGGTACCAATGTGATTTCTAAGTCTTGTTCTCGGATAATTAGTTGAAGTCGACAAGAAAAGACTCATCATAGGAGGGCCTTGATGTATCCCTCATCAATGACAAGAAATATGTAACATATTTGAAGTGGATCAGAGTATGAATTGATTCGTAACTGACTCAGGGAAGGACGACATGGTAAAAACATTATAATTGCAGATGGTCGACTTGATAGAAGGATAGTTTAGATTGGACCTCTCTTGAACATATGAACGAAACGACAATTGTCTTGGCAGCATTGACTCAAAGGAGGACCCAACATATGAACTTGTGGATGGTCAAATGAGAGACAAGTGGATTTCCCAACCCGGATATAGTGATAAAGGGGGGTGTCATGTTCAAGAGAGACTTTACTACCACTAACACAAATACAACAATAAATTTATTCCCAATTTTCCCCCACCATTTCTAGTGATTACCTCTTTATTTTTGCACAATCTTGACAAGGATAGCATATGCTTGTTATGTAAGCTCATCCTTCGAATGAGTCCCTCAAAGTATTTTTAAAAAACCCTAAGAAGGAGTGGTTCAATCCCATATGGGTCTTTGATGCTTGTTTAACGAGTCCAAAGAAAGAAAACTCGGGATTTTTTCATGTTTAGAGAATCTAAACACTTAAAGAGAACTCCATAAGGTCCTTTTTTGTAAGTTAGTCTGATGAGACCAAAAAAGAGATAATATACCGCTCATGAGACGTTTTCTTCATATACTTTTATGAGCCTGAAAAGAACAAGGTTGCTCGACTATCTTTTCATGTTTTAGGGAGCTTGAAAAGATCTTAAAGGATACTCCATAGGGTTCATTTTTCTTATTACCAATGTGAGTTCAAAAAAATAACAAAATATTACTCGATTACATTCTCATGGTTTCATGACCATGAGAAATAATTAAGACTATGCTCAGGGTTTTTCCTAAAAAACCCTAAAAGCATCGGTTCATAAGAAAAACACACAAACAAAATCAAAAAATGGTGGAACCCAGACAAACATCTCATCCTTAGTACTTTTAATCTATAAAAGAAAACACTCCTCAAAGTTGTTAGACTTTAGGGCATGTGTAAAATATAAAAAATAATTTAATTTTGCAATAAAATATGGTAAAAAACAATAAAATAGGCCAAAACAACCCTTTTACCATTTTATTTGCAAATTTACACAAATAGTGCCCAAAACCCTCTTTTTCTCCCAATTTTCAACTATCGATTTTGGAGTGCCTGGTGGATCATTTCGCAAACCATCTGCGTCAAAAATGTAATCTCCTGCTTCTTTATCTTTTCATGGTTTAATTTTTTTTTTGCTGGTTTATTGTTGAGTTTGGGTCAATTTTTTGGGGGTACCTGCACTTTCAAATCGTCATAGGCCCACAGTATCATGAACTACAATGATCTAGAATCACCGCGGGGGGCTCAAAGATAGGGTGCAACGACGCTGCTTTGCATGAAAGCGTTGCCCTACGACAATCACAAATCAACTTTTGAAAATATAAAAATAACTAGGGAAACTTCCAAGAATGGATTTTTTATGGTTCTAATATTATTTTGATGTTCCTTGGCAGGATTTCCTTGGTCAAAATGATCGAGTGGTGAGAATGAGAGCATGAAGAAGGAGAATATTTTGTCAAGAATGACCTTGAAATAGTTATGGCACTTAGGCAATGTGAATTACTCAAGTTCTTCAAAATTCATGGCATGAGAACCCAAATGAGATTGCTAGAGTATCTGGTTCACATGTGGGATGTGAACGAATAATCCTTTCATGTGGGTGTGTTCGCATGGGTGTGCATACAGTCACATTGAATATAGAGAATATTTACTTTCTGATAAGTTTATTTCACCATGGCTCTCAGGTTTCACTCTTAGGAAGCAGGGGTGGAGGAGAACCCATGGATTACTATGTTTCTCACCATTGCATGATGGGCATGGAAAAACATAGTGGCAAGGTGGCCATCAGAGATGTTTGGGATTTACCATTGTGGACCATCCTTTATACCATTACCTAGATGGAAGGGAGTGAAACTCCCCACATGGTTTTGCAAAGCCAATTTCAGTACTCCATAGAGTGCATGGAACCCAGGGTCTTCAACTAGTGTGAGGATGTCTTGAAGAACATGAAAAAGCAACTAACAAAGTGTCGAAATGGTCAGTTGAAACAATTTGGTTATGGGTCCATTTTGGTGTCCTTCTTCTTGGAGAGGGTCCCCATCCTACGTCTATAAGTGGAGTGGGGTACACCCACTCCACAAGATCCACAGATGGAGAGGTGGGTGGACCTAATGGCTCGTCACGGTGGAGTGCCTATCATCAAGTATGACGATGTTTTATTCCAATGGTTGAGGAATCAACTAATCATGGTGTAGGACTATGTGTACGTTGGGAAGGATTTCCATGGGGATCCTAACTTAGCGCTTCCTGAGGGATCTCATTGGGGAGACATAAATAAGAATGAAAATTTTCATTATATGATGTTTTTGATATTTTAATTATATAAAATGTTTTTGTGTCATCTATCTAAGACTAATCAATTGCTCTTAATAATGTGAAGACATGGGGCCTTATCATCCTCCGGTATCATCTCTCGTTCAGAGGCGAGGAGAGAGAGGTGTTGTAGCAAGAGTGGTCATCGTGGATCTTGAGGTGATTGAGCAGAACCTAGAGGGATTAACCATGAATATCCCTGATGCCACGGTGGACAAACTTCCTAGGAACTATCAACGCCATACAGTAGACGTATCTACATCTATTGGTGACTACTCCGTAGAGTGGCATGGGAAGTTGTTTGTTACAGCAAGCAACATCCTTGATGATTTTGTACATGAAGCTATGAGCTTCAATTTTTGATATTTTGGTCTTTGGAAAAAACACTTTTTGTAACTTTTACCATTAACTTTTTGAAAAAACACATTAAAGTTCATACCATCTTACTTGTATTTTTCAAATGTGTGTTTGGATTTATAAATGTCTCAAATTTTTGTCTAGCAAATAATTATCCAATGCATCTATTAATGTGTTTAGACATCTAGGAATATGTTGATATTCGATATAATCAAAATGTCTTTCCAAGAGGTGACTTCTTAAGTATACCCTTAACAAACTAGGACTTTAGATGGAATAAATGTTACTTAACTGTAGCACTACAAACTATGAATCAAGTTGTACAATAAGATGACGGATGCCAAATGAAATGGCGTCAGTTAATAATTCGATAACTGCATTGTATTCTATGATATTATTAGTTACACGACCAAGGAAAACACCATGTAGATTGATCAACTCATCCGTAGGTGCATAGATTTCCCATGTAGCAGACGCTAGGTTTTGAGTACTACTACTAGCATCATCATCAAAGTCTATATAGGTGGTAGCGAAGACACCGACATTTGGAAACCAAGAACAATGCAAGGTAAGCAGCTAAAAGGAAGAACAAAAAATGAAAAAACACACTCATGCAAAAATAGTTTAAGCATAGTACTTCTTCAAGTAAAGCCCATTTATGGGTTCACTCAAAGGTATTCCATCATAATCTACCAGCTCATAAGCCCCTTTCTCCAACACTCGTTTCACAATATAAGGGCCATGCCACATAGGATCGAATTTACCGGCCCCTAATAAGTCACGATCATGTTTGTAAAGAAGAACTAAATCACCCTCAGAAACAAACATGTGGTTTGACATGCTTGTCATATTGAGATTTCACACGCTTCTTCTGAGTTTCAGTGACTAAGGCAAAATCATAGCAAGTCTCATCTAATTGCATCAAATACAAGAGGCATTCCTCTTCAGTTGAGGTGTTAGGTAGAAGTTTGACAACTAGTTTCAAAGATGGGATTTCACATTCAATCGACATAATAGCTTCAATACCTTATACTAAATGGAAAGGTGTGAACCCTGTGGCATATTTAACAGATGTCTGATAGGCCCATAATGCAGAGAAGAGCATCGTGTGCCAACTTGAATAGTGAATTCCTATCATCCATCGAAGCATAGTAATAAGAACTTTTTTATTGCTTCAACCTAGCCATTGGCATGTGGATAGTAAGGTGTTGAGTTTTCATGTCGAAGACCCAACTTCTCGATAATTTCAGACATCATGAAATTGAAAAAATGACTACCATGTTTAGTGACAATGGATTGAGGGACACCAAATCTAGTAACGATATGATTGAATATGAAAAACGTTGTAGTTTTCTCAGTATTATCAAATGTAGGCATCACCTCGGCCCATTTAGTGAAATAATCCATGGCTACAATGATGTATCCATGCCCCTCGACTGAGTGAGGGTTACATGTCATGAAGTTAATGCCCCATTTAGCGAATGGACCAACAAAAAATACAGAATAAAGAGGAGAAGGATGATATCAGATCTTATTGTTATACGTTTGACAAGCATGGACTTTCTGGATGGTAGAAATGCAATCCTTAAACAATGAAGGCCAGAAGTAACCATCTCGTAAGATATTTTGGGCAGTGGCATACCCAGACATATGAACGCCACATGCTCTAGAATGACAGTCATTCAAATCTTTCGCAGCTTCATCATAGGTTAGGCATCGTCAAAAAATTGAATCAATACCATGATGGTAAAGGGTATCATCAAGAATAATGTATTGACAGGATTGATACTAAATACGATGACGATCCACACTAGAAATATTGGGCCGGAAAGTTTGATTTTGGAGATAAATGATAATTTCTCCACACCATATGTTGTCATAACTTATGATAAAGAGAGACTCATCAGGAAAGGAATCCTCTGCCACAGTATTTGTCTCAGTAGAGGGAAGGTCACATATCAATTCAGCAAAAACCAAAGATTTCTTTGATTTGGCACACTCAAATTCCAAATCAAACTCCTAGAGAATAACTATCCATTTGGATTATTTCCCCCTCAACAATTGTTGAGTAAGGATGTGTTTCATAGGGTTGCAATCGGAAATGACGATGGTTCTACATAATAAGATATAATGACATAAACGTTGAACATCTTGAACAGCTTCCAAGGCTAGTTTCTCCACATGTAAATATTTGGTTTCGGTGGTCGTGAGACTCTGACTCAAATAGAAGATGACATGTTCATCATGTTAATCATCCTCTTGGAATAGAACCATAAAAATGGTAGATTTTGAAGTAGATAAATATAAGAAATAATCTCTACTACAATCAAATGGAAAGAAGAGTGGTGTGAGGATTAAATCAAGTTTCAAAGATTCAAAGGATTTGTTGGCAGTGTCATCCCATACAAAATCGTGACCCTTTTTAAGAATTCGAGTAAAACCTTTCATTAATTCAGCATAGTTGGGGATGAATCGACGTAAAAATTTTCCTTCCCTTGTAAACTTTGTAGTTGGTGCAATGTAGAAGGAGGAGGAATATTGAGAATAGTTGCAACCTTCAAAGGGTCCACCCTAATCCCATGTGTAGAAATGATAAAACCAAGAATTCATCCAAACTCCACACAAAAAAGGCATTTATGTGGATTCAATCGTATGCGATAATAGAGAAAGTGTAGGAAAATGGCTCGTAAATGTGTCAGGTAATCTTGACGACACAAGGAATGCATCAGTAAATCATCTAGGTAAGGTTTACAATGTTCTTAATATCATGAAAATCATAAGCCATAGCATGCTGAAAAGTCGCACTAGCATTCTTGAGACCAAAAGGTAGTTTTTGGTATGCGGAGGTTCCCCAAGGGAAGACAAAAGCAGTCTTATGTTGATCCGTAGGTAAAATATTGATTTGATTATAGCTGGAGAAACCATCCATTAAAGAGAAGATTTCACTCTCAGCACAGTCGTCAACGATTTGGTCAACGAAAGGTGTTGGATAATTGTCCTTGGGACAAGATTTGTTGATATCCCTATAATATACACAAACACAGATCGTGTCTTGTTTCTTCGTAACTGGAACAATATTAGACACCCAATCAGTCAAATCCACATGATAGACAAAACCGTCTTTAAGAAGTTTTTCAACTCTGAGTTTAAAAGAAGCAACTTTGCGTGGATGTACTGGACGATGTCTCTGTCGAATGGGTTTAGCATCCGGGTAAGTCTTAATATCATGTACAACAATATATGGATCAATGTCCAACATCTTTTCATAACTCCAGGCAAAAAAGTCACGAAATTCTTAGAAAAAATCTTTATAAATCTGGACCTCATCGACAGAACATGAGGCACTAATGTGAACAGTTTCCATGACTCCGGGTTTAATCTAAATATATAAAGGGATGGTGGGTGAAAATTTACCCAAGTTCCCTTCATACAAAACATTGTGTATTGGTTCAGGAACATGGGAAAAAGTAACAACAGTAGACGGATCTGAAATCCGTTGATAACTCTCTATAGTATTGAGTTCCAGGAAGAGAATAGAATGATGATGCCCATTGTCCCATGGGGTATCTTCCATAGACATGATTGTCATAATCATTTCATCGATGTGAAAGACTACGCGAAATGGATCCGGATACGTATCTAAGAGAGAATGAGGAGAGGGAGTCATCGATTGAATATCTTGATAAGCCAATTCTACCGGACTTAAAGGCATTATGTTATCATAATGAAGATAGTCGTCAGAGCTAGGTATTATCCAAGGGTCATAAGACTCAGGGATTTCACCAACAATGGTTGATATCATGTTAATTGAGAAAAAAAAGGAGTAGGAATATCGAGTGGTGGAATGGGGAATGTACCCATTAATGATGAATCTTTTAATAGACCCACACTGACATTCTCATAACTAGGAGGTTTTTTCGTAATGAAAGGTACGTTACTAGTACGAGAATCAGAATTAAAAAAGGCAAGTTGATTGACAGTAACAACTTTTCCATGGTGAGGGAAACATATCACATTGAAAAGAGTAGAAACAACTGCATGCATGGAATCAATCCAACTATGTCCAAGTAGAAGGTTGTAATCCATAGGTGCATCAAAGAACTCAACCTCAACAGTAACCACTTTTCCTTCTAACGTAATAGATATAAAAGGAAGAACACCATAAGGTTTAAATCCTATACCATTAAATGATTTAAGAGTATTGTGTGACTTGGTAAGGGAATGAGAGCCAATGGCCTTCCAACAAGTGATGGACATGACGCAAGTCAAGGCTCCTTCATCAATAATGATTCAAAAAATATTCTTATTTTCCACAATAACTTGTATCTGAAACGCTAAATGAGGAGGAAGCCTTGGAACATGATCTTCCAATTCAAATATTCTCAAGTTTATATCAATAGGATCAATTCCACCAATATCCTTTAATAGCGCCTTTAGTTGTGTAGGACAACTTTGAAGGACTTCAAGAGCCAACATCGTAGAAGGTGTATGCGCAAGATCTTCTACAATACTGTAGTTTTGAGAAGGACATGCGTGAGGATTAAACGACAACTTACGAACAATTCATTTAGGAGGAGGATGGATAACTGTGTCTAGACTCAATCATTCAAGATGAAGAGGGTCATTGGGAGGTGAATTTGATGGAGGAGGTTGAACCAACGGAGGTGGTGAATCATCAATTTTCTCTTTCGAAGGTGAATAATATTTGGCTCGAGTAGCGACTGCAACTTAGTTCTTCTTGGAGTCACCAGTATAGATAATTACATAATATGTGGTAGAGGGAGAAGGTTGGTCATGAATGACTAATTGGGCTTGTTGCTGAGAAGGAAAAGGTTGTGACAAAATGGCAAGTGTAGGAGGTGTTCCAATCCCTTGTAGGAACTTATTAACCTCATCATGTCATGGACAATCTTCCATATAATGATCCTCACCACAGATAAGACAAGTATAATGAGGTTTACTCTTTTCTTTGTCATCAACAGGCTGATTTTTGGGTTTATCAAATGATTGATTATTATTTTTTTCCTCCTTATTCTTTCCCTTCCCTTTCTTTTTATGTTGATTTTTACTGGTAGGTTTACATTGAACCGAATTAACTTCAAAATTTTTACCAGGAGAAGGAGTTGGAGGTGGATTATTTTGTACATTAGCAGTATTAGACTTGGGATTGGTATGATTGGCTTTTTTAGACTGAGTCTCTACGTGGAAAGTGCCAATCATGCCATCAGTAGCATGAGAAGCTATTGGAGGTGTTGGGGATGGATTTGTAGATGGGCGAGGAGCATCAGAGATCAAGTCGTATAGTGTGCTCGTTTGTGAATAAACGAGATCCAAGTATTGAGCATGACTAATCACATGTTGTTTAGTGATGAAACCACCCATGGAAACATCACGGGCTATAGGACCAATGAGTGACTTGGTAAACCACTCGGCTAGTAGTTGATCAGGAAGGGGAACTTTGATTAAGCATCTTCTCATCCTCCACTCATGAATATGATCAAAAATGTGAGTGGATGAGGATTGTTTAAATGAACTTAAAATTTAGTTCCTGTCTTATATCAGATTGGTAGATGGTAATTCATTAAGAAATCCATAGATAATGTGTTGAATTCATTGAATAATCCTCATGGAAATTCAATATACCATTTGGTTGCCGAACTCGTCAAAGATCGTTGGAAAAGATGTAATCTAATGGATTCTTCCATCAAAGAGTTGGATGAACACCAAAGATGGAGAGTCATGACGTGATTAATTGTGTCTTCCCCTGATTGGTTGTCAAACTTAGGAATTTCTGATGGTAACTTGGAAGGTATGACCGACCAATAAGGAGAATGAAAGATAGGATCATTCAAAATCCTAGAAAAATCTGGTAAATCCAAAGTAGCAAGAAACAAAAGTTTTATGTTCACTTGAGGAAACTGGTAATTCTAAGGAGGTAGACCCGCATGTATACTAGTAGGTCTCTAGATAGTTAGAGGGTCCTTTCAAATTCGATGGTGGAAGGTTTTGAGTCAAATAGCCAACTTGAGTTTGTTGATTGGGTAATCTTCCTTGGGAAGGAACATTGGACTGAAAACCTTGACCCCCAGTAAAATTCATAGAACCTGGATATGGTTGCCTGAGATTAGAGGGTACAAAAGAATTAACTTGAGGATGTTTCCCCCCAAGAGGTTGTTTATTTGCTTGGAACGGAAAATTCCAAGGTTGAGACTGTAATCCAGGGATATACTATCCATACACTGGCTTATGACCCCCAACTTTGGGTTGCCCCCAAACTTGAGGTTAACTTCCAACATAAATTTGAAAACCAGAAGTGACAGAATGACTTGTAACTCAAATTTTATTGGAGCTACTTGGGCCAGGATTATTAGATCCTCTAGGTGAAGGTGGGGGAGGAATGTTAGGCCCCCTGGAGAGAACCTAGGTACGTGTAGTAACATAACTACTAGCAACATTATACCCAGGAGGAACAAAAAGATTAGACGCTCTAAACAGATTCGGGCCAGGATTAGCAATAAAATTATTTAGAGAGTGATACCTAGGTGGAAGTGATGGATTTTGTCTAAGAGTAAGTGGTGTTCCAATAGGATCTTGAGTGATTATTTCACTTTCGGCAGAAACAAGCGTATCTTGTGGGACCATGGTAGATCTAATGAGTTGGAGAGGAAGAATTGTATAACAACCAACCAAAAATTGGTCTGAGACTGTGACAACATTATTGGTCATGCCAGTAAAATAATCTAAGGGTATTGTGTAGGCAGCATAAGTCACAGGCATATGTGATGCCATAAGTTTATTAGAGGTCCTCTAGCATGGATGAATCATTCCTAGTTTTTCAAAAATATCTTGTCTCAAAGAATTTCTTCAAAGAGAACGAATAGGACCAAAATATCTAGGATCAAAATTTCCAGCAGTATGAACCGGAGTTCTAAACGACTCACTCTGAAAGAGTGGATCGTCTACACCAGACTCTGTGTGAGGTCCAGTAGGTATTCTAGGATAATCTTCAGCAACAACATCTCTCGATGAATTTATCCGGAGAAAAAGTGGATCTCGTATAACACTCAATAATGGATTTACGGGATGTATGGATTCCTCCAATGGTGTAGAACTTCCAATCTCAGAGGCTACATCATTATTGACTACTCCTTCAAGAGAACCCTCTGGTGATTTAAGAAGCAAAGGAGCATATTCTTTCGGATCTTCTGAAGGTAACCCTTGCATCCTATGTGAACGATGAGGGCCGATGTTGGCCGCACCAAATAAAGAATGAAAGAAATCCATCGCCAACTAGAGAAACAAACAACACTCACTAATAAAATCTATATATCAGACATGTAAACAAGCCTTCTTATTTCAAAGTCACTAGTTGGTGATGAAATCCAACATCATGAAATCAAGACAAGAAGGGGTTGGGATAAAGCGGGTGAAAAAGTTACGTTGACGACCTGCTTAACGGACTTACACCCTATTGCAAGATCCCACAAATAATCGTGGGTATACCCTCTAAGTATCCTGAGTGAGTTTGGCCAATGTTGATTCCAAGTACCTTCAAGACTTGCCCCTCCAGAGTCACCTCGTGTAAAGACTCTAAAGAGATAGGCCACTAAGTTTACCAATTATGACAATGATGCATGGGGAAGCTATCAACAGTCTGATCCACACGCAAGGGAAGGGTATCTAAGCCTGAAATCAACTCGACAAGTTCCCCATAAGATTTTCTTCTCAAGTGACCCCCAATAATATGTGAAATCTCTACACTAAGACCAACAAAGAAGGATGAGTAACTCTATCGGTTCTAATGCGACCTTGCAATTGACCCTTGTGTTAGAAGGACTTCCCAGGACAAAATGTAGCAAGTGGATTTGTACTCTCCCTATCATAGGATACTATTGTGTGTTTTGATGCTTTGGAGAGTGTCCCTTACAACCTATTCCAAAGAACTATCCTAGCTAATGTTGGTGTAGAAAATTTCTAGAAAATAAAAGTTGTTAATAGATTTTTAAATTACATTATTTTAAAGGATGTTTTTTACTCAAAAGGGAAACAGAAGTGAAACTGATGATATATTTGACCTTGACCCAATAAGATTCAAGAAGAGATGAAATGCAAATGTTTCATTCAATGAACTCTAATTACAGTGGAGAGAAGTTTTCTCTTTTCTATAATACAAAAGATACAAGTACAATTTCTCAATTTTTGAATGATATGAATTCCAGACAATCAAAGATATCAACTTTCCAAATTCTCTTTTAAACAAATATATGAATGCAAAAATTTCTTACAAAGACTACTAAAAAGAAGAATAAAATTCAGTTCTTTCCTTTGCAAACTTGAACAGAGATGTAATGAAGAAAAGAAAGAATGGTCTAAGAAAATTATTGCACTCTCAACACTATTCCCAAATCAAACTCACAATGCAAGAAAAAAATGAAATGATAAGAAAAAAAAATTTCGAATGCAAAAAAAAAATGTCTCTTAATCAATCAACAATCTAGAAAGTAAAAACAATCCAAAAATCAAAATAAATCAAGGACTACTTATCAAACAAGCACCCAAGAACAAAATCTTGAGATTATACCCTTGCGACAAGAAGTCAAAAGAGAAACTTACAAATCATGTAATGAAGACTTTAAATCCTTGAAAATCAATCAAATCTAGGCTCAAAAGTTGTAAACCAATCATTCACTAGTGCCAAAAGTTCATCCCGGGAAGTAATGACAAATCTAGGCAAAGAAAAGAAATTCGACTATCACCCAACAATTCCTACATGAATCATCAAAAGTTGCAGCGAAGTATAGTGGTTGTCAACAAGGCACAGTGGGACATCGTCGCTCTGGTCTGCACAAGTAGAGTGTGGCAGCAATCAATCGTTGTAGGTTGTCAATAGGACGCAGTGTGACGATCTTTGAATAAAAAGAAAAATGGGAAAAATGACAAAATTTCTCAATGAACCTTCAGGACCAGAGAGTCAAGATGGGTCACCCATAGACTCAGAGAATGAATTTGATCAAAAGAAGGCAGGATAAAAGAAAATAAGGAGCAAAAAAAATAAGAGTTTGTATCCCTAGTGGAGTCGCCAATTTTTTTATTAGACAAAATGGTAACTACAGACACAAACTAATCTCCCTAACTTTCACAGGAAGCTAGAACAAAAAAAGATAGAATAAAAACGTCACCTTAGATTCCATTGTCATACAAACTAGTTCAAAAAGGAATGAGAGACATACCTTTTAAATGATGCTTGATCCTCGCTAGTGTCATCCTTGTCGCTCCATCTTTGGGTTTGTCGGATGGTGAACCTATTTAAGAAACACAAACCAAAAAAGAGAGAGAGAACAAAGATATATATATTCCAATGATTTCTATGTATAAGATCAAGGAGTTATACAATAAAAGTCAAGACACCTTTATAGGGAATAAATGTATTGTTGCATTATATTAAAATGGAAAGTGGAGAATACAACCCATGCCTTGATGTTGCAAGATCCCTTTTGATGGATCTTTGCTCCAACACACACACCTTTTCTCCAATGCCTTTGATGAAGAAGATCCACAATTTGACTTAGAGAACTAAAGCAAAGCTATCTCAAGTATAATTTATAGCATAACTCTTCATGCATATGCAAATCTTAGCCTTTTCAACCTTATCCTTTTCCATTAGATATCCCTCTTTATATAGGGTGAAAGAGGGATGGATGAGATCAGTATGATCCCACTAAATCATAGAATCGAGTAAGATCCAAACC
>JASDQU010503488.1:34018-57099 GCA_032191745.1 Picea mariana | reverse complement strand
TACAACGGGTTTTGTTGTAGGTTGTATCCCTTCATTTGCTGGATAATAATAAAGGAAGGACCTGGAAATTTCTCTGGTGGACGTAGCCCACACTGGGTGAACCACGTAAATCTGTGTCTCTCTTGTATTGTGTGTCTTCTGTGTTTTGTTTCTGCATTTGTTTTATTTTATTGCTTCGCGGTCCTGTTTTTCTAACAATAGTCAAATTGTAGACAGAGTTGGAGTTTGATGGTGTAATGCGTATTTCTCTAAAATACCTTTCCAACGGGCTATTACACGCCTAAAACAAAGATTGTATGCAAAAGTTATGACCCCAGGAAGATAATGTACTAACTTACCCAAACGGGACCCACATGACCTTTGGCGTTTCATCTCCTAGGGTTAGGTTTTTTGATGTCTAGAGTTTTGGCATTCTTGTTTATCATAAAAAGGACTCCAGAGCCTCATTTTAATCATTTTCTAGCGAATGAGCGTAGTCGTCACATCTCTTCTCAGAGATAAATATGCCACCATTCTAGCGAGTCTTCCACTCTATATTTTTACAGTCTCTTTACAATTATTTCATTAATAGAAATCAATTGTTGCTTTATTTCTCTGTTTCTGACAATTTTCATGATTATTTCGTTGTAATTTCTCTGCTTTCATTTCATTCTAAAAATAAATCTGGATCAGTGGTATCAAAGCAGGCTGCTCTTAATCGTTTTTCAATGTATTTCCCCGATGAGGTTCGAGTATATCTAGCTGGGTATCGAGTTTGTCTCTCTTGAGGAAAATCACTCTCGCATGCCCAAGAAACCCTCAATGGCGGCAGAAAATAAAGACGGTGGAGCAGAAGATTCTATTAACATGTTTCTTGAGCAAGCTCTCGCATGATAGAGGGACGAAATGATGGAGAATTTTGCACACATTTTTCAACACCTGCCGACAGCAACAGGTCATCTTCATCAAGCGGCCATTTTGGAGGAACCTCTCCCTTCGAGGTACAATTTAATTTTGATATTCCCATATTTGAAGGTCAGATATATGCGGATGCCCTAGAAAAATGGTTAAATATATTAGAAGGTTAGTTCTCTATTCAAAAATTTTCCGACAGGGAAAAGATCATCTTCACACTCCTCAAGGCCCTCCCCCATGTCAAACATTAGTGGTAAACTTACTGGGAGAAAATTTCCACAGAGGAATCTGGAATATATGGGGTCGATCCCACTTGGGATTTTTTTGTGGATGCAGTCAAAGAACAGTACTATCATGTTGATAACTATGAAGACCAGTACATGAGATGGACCACACTCCAACAAGAGAAGAGACAAACAATTCCAGAGTTCAAAAACACTTTCCATACCTTGCGCACCAAGATGGGTATCAAATACTCCAAACGATATCTGGTTTTGAAATACCGTGGGGCTCTGCATAGGTACATCTAAATCGAAATGGATTTCTTAAACATCTCATCATTGGGAGTTTCCTATCGATATGTTGTCAAAATCGAGCATAAATTTAGACACCAGAACAAATGGGAATTTAGTTCTGCAAATATGAAACAACGAAAGCATGGTAAGGACGTCCCTAACCAACAACCTCTAGAAAACCAGTCCATGACACAAGACAAAAATGGTAAATTAAAGATGAAGAATGAAACTGGGATGTGGCGTAACTTCCACAAAATCCTCTGGAACAACACCAATGAATGTCACTCAAACAATCATTGGTGGTCGAGGTCAAAGACATGGAGCTGCATCTGGATTTGGAATCCGATCCAGAAAATGTTGAAAAAAAACAAATCATCGATGCACACCCCACTGCTACTATTGCGACCACAACAATTCAGCTAGAAGAGCCAATAGATCCTGAAGAGGGGGAGCGCCTCTTCCATTCACGTATGTGGGTGAAGGGGACCCCATTGCATTTCATTGTTGATAATGATAGCCATAAGAACCTCTTCTCAGCTAAGGTCGTCAAATAGTTGGGGTTTTCGACAACACCACACCTACAACCATACAACATCGAGTGGCTTTACCAGGTACAAGATCTTCGCGTCAGCCAACAGTGTCGCCTATCCTATGGAATCCATCCCTTCAAGGATGAGGAAGTGTGTGATATTTCTCCTCTTGATGTCTGTGATGTTGTTTTGGGCCAACCATGTATGTGATAACATCATGTTGTCTATGAGTCTAGACCCCATAGTGTCATTATTACTCTGGGAGGTTAGCTCTACAGGATACTAGAGGTAGTTTCGATTACTTCTCCATCAAAACATAACCGCAAGGTAATCTATCATACTACAAAAATCATCCTCTTCACAGTTTGTTCAAAGGATGTACAAAAGACCACTACAACCACTACAGCCTCAACACCTTCTATCCAACAAAAATAGATTGTCGAAGAGACAGAAGATATTTTTTCTTCACCTACAATGGTGCCTACACAATGCCCCATCCAACTCAGAGAAAACAGGTTGGTGGAATAGATTCAACCTCTCCAGCAACAAGTTTGTGACAGTCTTCCACAAGCCAAGAACCACAACTTATCCAATAAGGCACACATCTCACCAAGCTTTAGATTCAGGAAATGCTTTCCCCTCTTCCCTAGGCACTCAACGCAATGGAGACCACTTCTTCCTAGGGGGTGAGGATTGATCGAGGTGGATATCGGTGGCCACCCACCTATTCCAACTGGCTCCTCTTGTCAGTTTTTAGTACAACACATTCTTTTGTACTTCTTTGTAATTGTGGGTTCTACACTTTCGGGGTTGTATGAATCCCTACACATCTTCCAGGTGGATACTGGTGGCTTCCCACCTAATCCAACTGGCTTATTTTGTATGTTTTCATGTCAACACATCTTGTTGTACTTCCAAGGTCGTTTTGGGCCCCTAAATAGTGTTTTTTTGGCTCACCACATTCAAATTGTAAACGAAGTCAGATTTTGATAGCACAATGTGTAGTTCTCTAAAATACCTTTCCAATGGGCTATCACATGCCTAAAACAAATATCGTATGCAAAAGTTACGACCCCAGGAATTTAATGTACTAACTTACCCAAATGAGGCCCACATGACTTTTGGCGTTTCATCTCCTGGGGTTAGGTTTTTGGATGTCTAGGGTTTTGGCATTCTTGTTCATCATAAAAATTCCTTCAGAGTTTCATTGTAATCATCTTCTGGCGAATGAGTGTAGCCATCACATCTCTTCTCAGAGATAAAGTTGCCACCATTTTAGCGAGTCTGGAACTCTGTATTTTTACAGTCTCTTTACAATTGTTTCATTAATAGAAATCAAGTAGTGTTGTATTTCTCTATTTCTAACAATTTTCATGAATATTTCATTGTAATTTATTTTCTTTCATTTAGTTTCGAAAATAAATCCGGATCACCTTGAGGTATGTTCATTTGGGAAATTAATGTGTTAGAAAGGGGTATACTTATTTGGGTATTTTTCCAATTAGATGAGGGAATATTTATTTGTGGCCTTGGGGAGTTAGGTGGGCTTGAAGGATTTGAAGCATTTGAAGATTTTTTTAGTGGGTCAATATTGTTCTTAGGTTTAGAAAAAATTTCTATGAGTTAGATGTGGTGAATAACTACACATAAGATCTAGCTAGCAAAAGAACATACACAATTTGCAAAGGTGAGGAGAAGAGAGAAAAATTGGAGTGAAAGAATAAGAAATTGTAGTAACCGTATTCCACACAAAAAGAGTGAATAATTTACAATAGATATAGGCTACATGAGTAACTAATACATCATAGTAGTGGTCTACAGAGATCTAGACACTCACTGATAGAAACTGGAGTGAACTTCCACCTAGTCCTAGTTAACTGGTCCATGCAATCATCAGTTAACTGAGTCACACGTGTGTAAGTGAGACAAAACACGTGCAACTGTTGGTGAAAAAATTGAGGTTGTCATGCATGAGTGACTTCCACTAGTCTAACTAAGTGTAACTGACTCTGAACTGAAGAGGAGCTCCCTATATTGTAGTGGAATATTCTCTAGAGAGAATATTCTCCTCTAAGGAAGCATTCTCAACATTAGACTATCAAACTTAGGAAAATAATTATAGATTAGTGTGTAATATCTTCAACACCTCCCCTGAACACTACTAAGGTGTACATGTTGAATGGGTCCCAACAACAGAGGCCATGTTAGGTATCCATTGTAAAATGCATCTAAGAATGAAACATTGAAAAAGAGAGGAAAGAGGGAAAACCTTATGGGAAACCCCCCTTCAAAGTACAATGCATCAAAAAATAAAATAAAAAAGGTAGTTGCTAAGCAATTGTGTCCTTCACTCCAAGGAGACCTTGCAACTGTGCAAGTTTGTGCTTGTTTAAGATTTTGTTGAAGATGTGGATGTTTGCACAGATTTGATGAAGTAGATGCATCAACGAGATGTCCACACATATCCACTTGATCCTTTTGTAATACTTTGAAAATCGTTCAATTGTTTCCGGAAAAACACTAAAATTTTGTTGATTTTAAAATGCTCATAACTTCACTTCACATACTCCGTTTCAAATGATTTTTTTTATGAAATTATGCTAAGAAAATGTCATAATTGAATCTGATGTGCACAAACCCCTTTTTGGCTCCTTTGATGCATGCATGGTGCATGCATGTGGCTCCTGAGATGCATGCATGGAGCATGCAAAAGTGTTTGCATGTGAATCCTGAGATGCATGCATGATATCTTCTGCATGAAATTTAGAAAACAAATCTGAAATGGTGTAGACATCATCTGCAATTAATGGAACAAAAAATTGTGCAGATACTTGTGTAGAAGACTCTTCAAAATAAGAGACTTGATCTTATGATGGCTTCTCTTATGGCTTTATCTTTTCAATATCCTACATGCAATCTTCACAATATTCTTTATTCCCGAATAGAACCTTCAGTCTTGTCCATAGTTTGTTTGCAGTCGAGTCTCGTGATTCATCATATACTTGGTGGAGAATTTAAGGAGAAATAGACCAAAAGATACATCCTATGGTCATATCTTGTCTATTGAGAAAATCATTCTTCTCATTAGTGGAATCAGGCTCTATTTCCATTGCCATGTTTATTTGGTATAAGCCTCTACTTTTGAGAAGAATTAGAATCTTTGGCTTCCACTCCAAATAGTTGTACGTCGTTAGAATTGAAAACGACGAAAAATCTATTCTTCCTACATTCTTCAATCTTCAGTACATGCAAAAGAGTGTTGGTGAAAAACCTTGCTAGCAACCTGTGGGCTATGATACCATGTAGATGTGGTGAATACCTACACAAAAGATCTAGCTAGAAAAAGAACATACACAACTTGCAAAGGTGAGGAGAAGAGAGAAAAATTGGAGTGAAAGAATAAGAAATTGTATTAACCGTATTCCACATGTAAAGAGTGAATAATTTACAATAGATATAGGCTACATGAGTAACTCATGTGCCATAGTAGTGATCTAGAGATATCTATACACTCACTAACAAACAATGGAGTGAACTTCCACCTAGTCCTAGTTAACTAATCCATGCAATCTGTTGGAATATAGAAAATAAAGGGTCCTCATATCAATTTTTGGAATATTGCATATGTTTTCTTTTGGTTTCTTGTTTTGACTGATTTTTGGTTTTCATAATTTTCCATTTTTAATAATCCCATCATCTCCATCTCCTTGAGATATTTCCGGTGATATAAAACTTGCCTCATTTCGACTCCCAGATCAAAAGTTATGGCATGTTGAAGTTTTGTGTTTTTTAATTGTCATGATGAGTTGGCACAAGGACGTGGAAACCTACTTAGCAAGCTTATGTGGCAGCATTGTCTTAGCATAGTCCACATGGCACTCCTATTTTCATCTCCACATGTCACCTATACAAAGATAACAAATTAGGTTTTGGGTTTTAATCATTTTTATTGTATATANTTAATAATCCCATCATCTCCATCTCCTTGAGATATTTCCGGTGATATAAAACTTGCCTCATTTCGACTCCCAGATCAAAAGTTATGGCATGTTGAAGTTTTGTGTTTTTTAATTGTCATGACGAGTTAGCACGAGGACGTGGAAGCCTACTTAGCAAGCTTACGTGGCAGCATTGTCTTAGCATAGTCCACATGGCACTCCTATTTTCATCTCCACATGTCACCTATACAAAAATAGCAAATCAAGTTTTGGGTTTTGATCATTTTTATTGTATATATTTATTTTATTTATTTATATTATTATTATTACTATTATTATTTTATATATTTAGGTTTCAAAACTTTGGGGAATATAATTCTCAAATCTTATTAATCTATGAGGAAATCCCAAAGTGATTTTTATTACACTATTTTTTTTTAATATTATATATTTATTGTTTATAATAATAATAATAATCTATTTTTAAGGTCACGACCAAGTCAACACACCAAATTGGTGTATGAGACCCCCTTGTTTGTGGGACAAGGGACCCCCCTTCGCCCAACGATTTGACTGGTAAAGTCTACGAAGGTATACATACCCTACCCCCTCTGGATTTGAACCTGTAACCTCTTAGAAGAAAACACATATTCTTAACCATTAAGCCCACTCAAATTGTATATATATATATATATATATTATTTATTTTATTTAATTAATATATATATATATATTTTTATAGTTACTTTTATCAAAACCTCATTTGTTTTTGTTTTTTCCGTGAAGGATTATGTTATATGTTTTGTACATATTTTAATTGTTAATATTTTATTATTAACCTAGACTCTACCTAACCTATGACTTTCGGCAAAACCTTATTTCCCTTTTTAAAAAAAATAATAATAAAATATATATATATATATATTATATGTTTTGTAGATATTTTAATTGTTAATATTGTATTATTAACATAGAACTAACCTATCGACTTCGATATCAAAACCTCATTTCCCTTTTTCCAAAGAAAAAACCATATTGTATGTTTTGTACATATTTTAATTGTTAATATTGTTAATAATATATTGTATTATTGTGCTGGATCTTGCCACAGCCGGTTGGCTTTCATTGTAAATGAGTTTATATTAATATAAATTTCGAGCTAATTTTTCCTGGGAAAAAAAACCTAAACTCTACCTAACCTCTAACCTGTCAACTTCGATACTTTTGTCAAAACCTTATTTCCCTTTTTCCCAAAAAAATCATGTTATGTTATATGTTTTTTACATATTTTGTTAATATCGTATTATTAACCTAGACTCTACCTAACCTATCGACTTACATACTTTTGTCAAAACCTCATTTCCCTTTTTCCCCAAAGTACCATGTTATATGTTTTGTACAAATTTTAATTGTTAATATTTTATTATTAACCTAGACTCTCCCTAACCTACCCTATATCCCATCTACCTAACCTACCTTTTCCCACCTACCTCTCCACGTAGACTTCCACTCACACTCACACTCACTACCTACCTCTCCACGTAGACTTCCACTCACACTCACTAAGATTTACATAAATTATTTATGATTATTTAATTTATATTATATATTACACAACTTTATATTTTAATTGTTAATATTTTATTGTTAACCTTTACTCTACCTAACCTCTATCCCATGTAGATGTCCACTCACACTCACTAAGAATTTCATGAATTATTTAATATATATTATATATTATTATTAACCTAGACTCTACCTAACCTAATTTGTTTATAAACACTAATTTGTTTATAAACACTAAAATTCATTTTCATCCCATGCATGTGAGATTTCTCATTTTTTAATTTTTTAAACTTACCTAAAACAAACTAACCAATCACTAATTTGCACATTGACAGTTTCGGAAACTTGATTTCGGGAAGTCATAACTCGAGATATGGGGCACAAAATCATGTTTTCGAGGACTCGTTGGAGAGCTCGAACAAAGGAGAACAACCTGGGACAATATATTTTGGGAAATATGCAAACTAAACATTCCAAAAATTCAGCAGAAAATAGGCTACGAAATTAAAACAAACTCAGTTTTCTGAGTGTGATTTTAGGGAAACTTTAATAATTAAAATGTTTTTCAGTTTTAGATCTCGTTCCATATTGTACATATGTCAATAATATAACAGCTGGAAAATAATTTGGGCTTATATTTGAGGATATATTCTTGTTTTTAATTTTATTTTCTCCAAATAAATGGTTTCAATATTTTTTAGATTTGGTTTTACTTTGGATTTTAATTATGTTTTTAATGATAATTGGTGATTATTTTGCAGATATTTGAGAGGATAATCGCCAACTGGAGTTGTGAGATGGAATAATGAGAATAACAAATCAATCAAAGGTGTTGAGAATTACAAATTAATCTCAACAATTATTCTATTTTGAAGACCAATTTTAGATTTGAGAGCAAATTTCCAGGCAACCATTATGGCAACCATTTCCAGATTGCAAGGCATCAATTACTTAGATTTCAAAGGATAAAGGAGGCAGCTAAAGACTCGACTAGGGGTTGGCATCTCAGGAAGACGTTTTTGGAACAAGGTTGCATTCTCTGTAAAGCGTATGTGGTTGTTCTAAATATTCTCAGTCAGTAAGCATTAATAAATTGGATTCATGGCTCATCTTCAACGGACCCTTGTTTCTTCTTCTATTTTCTTTATTTTTCTTCTTATTATGCCATCATTGTTCATTACTATTTTGCAGTAAGATTATTATTGAGGTTATATAAGTAACAATTTGGTATAACCTCCATTGTTGCAAATTGTAAAATAATTATTTGAGACAAATAATTTACTTTGTCTTACTGTGAGTAAGACAAGACCTTTGTTTTAACTTGTTTTACTTATTCATAACCCCGATACATTGTCTTATATGCATTCACTATCCTTTTGTTGGATTCATAGTTGGAAATGCCCAACACATGGTCTTTTCTTCATCTCAGATTTATAGAGATTGTTTTTTCCCTCTACAAGTCTAAGATTTAATTGTTTCTCTTCTTTTCTTCTATATTTCATGAGAAAGTTTTTGTTCTCTGTTTGATGAGACTTCATTCCCAAAATATTTAGGTCACTGATCTGAGAGTTTTACAACCTTTTATCCACTCTATTGTTTGTTTTCATTATCTTAAATGCGACCTCTGTTCTTTAATGTTCAAGTGTTGCTTGTTGAGATTGAGCAACCCATATTTTGAAGTCATATGAGGGATTCCCCTTTGGCTTGGAGGGCTAGCTTGTCAATCAGAAGTTGGTTGAGAATGTGCTAGGAATTTATCTTTTACAACCAAGAGAAATCTCTAATAACAACATTTTTTGGCGTCGTTGTCGGGGAATGGATTTGAAAGGTTTCATCTTCCCTACGTGTGCAAAAAAAATCAGATCTAGTTCTTGAAAGTGAACAAGAATTGGACACACAACACATTTTTTTGATTTTTCACCTAGCGACTTCATAATTTGAAGAATACACTTGTGACTCCACTGGGTGATCAACCTTTGACAAATCAATGATGAATCATTGCAAAGGAATCAGGTACCAAACGACAAGTTTATTTCAAGATATTTTAGATCTACTAGTTAGCCATTTTCTGCTTTGTCAAATATATTTAGAAAAGATTTCCTGTTATCTTGTTGATTCAGAGAATCATACATCCAAAATCTCATCCCATATCTTAGAAAAAGAAACTTTGGCTTCTTCTTATATTACTCAAATAAATGAATGTTTGTTATTATTTCCTTATGAAAGTAATGATCAACCTTATGTATCAAAGTCTTTCGAAAGATTTCTTGATCAAATCCCTATTCCTCCAAAGCTTAGTTAGTCTTACAAACCAGTTGAGAATGATATTAATATACCCCTCCCTTCAGTCTCTAATATACCATGTGATCAGCTTGTAAAGATTCACCTATGGGCTTTAAATAGATATAAACCTTTGAAGCTACCAATTGTCCTACATGATCTACCTTCCAATTTTTTCAAATATATTCCTACATTCAATGGAGAAGATGATATTACAGTAGACAAACACATGGTGACCTTTGAACATCTCACAGATTTCTTATAAATTCAACATGAGGATATCTTTATGAGGATGTTCGCTCATTCTTTAGTAGGAGAGTTAAAAAATGGTTTAAAGACTTATCAGTTGAATCAAGTTTTTCCAGGGATGACTTTCATGATGTTTTCTTGCACAAATAGGCTGACAAAAAATCTCACCATCAATATCTTTCTGAGTTTTATGCTACAAAAAGAAGGAACGATGAAACTGTTATGAAATTCAACAGAAGATTTCAAAACTTATATCATAATTTTCCTGTTGATATTCGTCCTTCTAAAGAAGCTTCCAAAGTATACTATGCACTAGCACATCATCCTGATTTGGATTTTTATCTCAGAGAAAGAAAGTCTCCAACATTGGAACAAATATATATTGATGTTAAGGAAATTGAAAACAATTTTTGGGCCTATGGGAAACTTCTTAATCAAACAAAGTTACCAACTTAATGAGAACTGTGATCTCAAAATGAGAACTCTAGCCCTTAAAACCCAATTTTTGCATAAAAAACATGAAAATCAACCCCCAACTCAAAAAGTGGTGCTACGAGTAGAACCATTTTTCGGGTCAAAATTGAATTTTTGTTCGATACAAGAGTAGAACTATACAAATATTAGTTTTGTTCAAGCCAAGATTAGAACTATACAAATATTAGTTTTATTCAATCCAAGTTGAAGAATAAGTTAGTTATGGAGATAAGAATAAGATAAGAATAACATTCTCAATTGACCTTGTGTAAACCATTCCATTTGGTGTTTGATGCACTAAGTGTAAAGAACAATGTTGGAGAATTATAAGATGTAAGTTAGGTATGAGCTATTTGTTACCTCTTTATTACCTTTTATTTTAATTGTATCCATATTTTGTATTGATCAAATTAGGAATCAACCCAAAACTGATGTCATTAGACACAAACTCAATCCTAAGGCCAACTAAGGAGAAAAAACAACACACGCTAATTAATCTAGGAGTCAAGCATGCAAACAAACCTTCTCACAAAGAAGCGCTAGTTGGTGATGGAATCCAACATCGTAGAATCGATGCGTGAAGGGTATGAGTTTCGATGGGTGGTAAAGTTACGTTGCAACCTACTTAACGAACTAACTCCCTGGTGCAAGTTACCTCACCAAGTAGTGGTCAACCCTCCAAGGAGTCCGAGTGAGTCTAGCCAACGTCGATCCCAGGTACAACACCACTATCCCTATGTTGTCACCTTGTGTAGGAAGTCTAAAATATTATGGCCTCTATGGTACCACCTACTATACCAAAGTAGAGGGGGGACAATCGATAGTCGACACCAAAACCAACAAAGTAGGGTTGATTACTCTGAGGGCCCCAATGCGACCTCGTGATTGACCCTTATGTTAGAAGGGCTTCCCAAAGTTAGTGATATAGAAAATGGATTTGACTCCCTAACTCAAGGATTTATGTTTGTTTAGAATATTTGGAAAGTTGTTCTCACAATCCTATTCCAAATATCTACACCTAAGCTAAGATGGGTTTGAAGAGCCCTAGAAAAGTTGCTAGATAAATTTTAATTAGTGCTTGATTTTAGGTTGTTGTTACTCAAAGGAGTGGTCGTGAAACTGATGGTGTTTTGACTCGACTCTTTAAACCATGTAAGAGGAAAATGAAATGCGAGAAATTCAACTTCGATGAAAACTAGATATGGGAAGGAGCAAGAGGTTTTAAGCAAAGAAATAATTTCTTGATAGATTACTATGTGTGCAGTACTACAAAATGACCCAAATTTTAAAAATACCATGCAAATGTCATAGTTCACTTAGTACACCTATACAACATTGAATAAAATGTCATCATTTATAACATAGTAAACTTTTATGATTATAGAGACCACCATACACATCTTGAATACTCATAAGGATCATGGGGGATTCACCTTGTTGATACAACATCCATGCAACATACATCCCACATTTTCACACAACTCCATCCATTCCTACATTATGCATCATCCAACTTCCATTGCTTGAAGATGTGGAAGAACTAGAAGGGGATGAAGCTTATATACCAAAAGACTCCCAATGGGGATGTGTGGTTTAATCCTAAATGGACCAATAATAAAGAAGGTTATATTTAATGGTTTTGTTTATTTATGTTCAATTTTAGTGCTCTAAGATACAGTTTTACAGGGTTTAAGGCCTTCAACAAAACCTCCTTTGCAAGTTTGGCCAAAATCCTATTATTTTTCCTTAGAAAGTTTTATGCATGCAAAGCTAAGAATGTAGTGAAGGGAAGTTCATATCTTTTCACTTTTCACTTTTCATCTACAAGAAAAATGATAAGGAAAAGGGGTGGCATGATGTAAAGGCTATGGGGAAGGCTGATGCACATAGCAGAAATCACAAAAATATAGGGGTTATGTTAAGTGCAATGGAAAGTCAAGTGGAGTGTTGTTGTGGAGGTATATACCAATGTGGATGCAAAGGTATATACTATGGGGTTTGAAAGCAAACAAGCATGCCCTCCACACTTCACATATTACTATTGTGGGGCAACAATAAGCTTGGTGACTAGGAGGAAGTGCAGCTACACCCTCTGCAAAGTGGTTGAGAGAAAACTAACAGCTATGGATGTACATATATGGATGTGGCTCAATCCAAGTCATATACATGCCAGGTACCATGCATGTACATGCTCAACCCAAGTCATATACATGCTCAATCCAAGTTGAAGAATAAGATAAAAATAACATTCTCCATTGACCTTGTGTAAACCATTCCATTTGGTGTTTGTTGCAATAAGTGAAAAGAACAATGTTCAAGAATTATAAGATGTAAGTTAGGTATGACATATTTGTTACCTCTTTATTACCTTTTATTTTAAGTGAGGGTGCACTTGAGTCAGGGTGCACTTGAGTTAGGGTGCACAAGCTAAGAGAAAGGGTGCACTTGCTGAGAGAGGGTGTAAAATTTCAACATCAGGCACAAATCTTCAAGGAAGAGGGAAGCAAAGAAGAAGGGTGAAAATCCCAAGGATGGCATGCACTTCAATGAGAAATTTGTTGCCAAGCTTGAGATTTTTTGGATATTGTAAATCAGGTTCCTTGTGTTCATTTCTTTGTTGTAATATTTATCTATGAGCTCCATAATATATTTCCTCTTCAACTAGTTTTCCCCATGGGGTATTTTCCAGGGTCACATTGACGAAAAATCCTTGAGTATGATTCTTATGGTTTTCATACTTTAATTTCATCCTTAAAGTGTTAAAGATCAGAGGAGTGTTTCATGTTTTAATTATTGTTGTAAAGAATATTTGGGACAGAAAAACCTATTCCTAAACTAACCCTGACAACAACATTGAATGAGACTAAAACCAAAGCTCTAAAGGCAGGATTATATTAGTAAGAGAACAGTTCTATTGTGACAGTAAAACAATCCCAATTTTCCAGACCTGTAAATGACCTTAATCAGTCCCATTATTAGTTGTAAACGTCATCATGTAGTATCCTTAAAAGAGCCTTGAAAATATTCACTTTCTAGATCCATGAGATCAGTGAGACCCCGAGGAATCACCAGTGAAACTCATACAGAGATGTCATTTGTTCATTTTCTTGTGATATTTTCATTGTTTTTTGCCTTGCTGAGTCAAACTCTTGACTCTTTTGGTGTGCCAATTAATTCATCAAGTTGAGTGTGGTAACTATGATCATTGATGAGAGACTAAGTGTCTAAGATGGGCGGAAGCCTGAAGTTATATTGACTAAAAATTCTGTAGTTAGTTTACATTGATACTTGCAGCTCTTACCCATGCTCTATAAATGAGCAAAGATACTCTATAAATATCTAAATTGCAACCTTCTAAAAGGCCATAGGGTCTACTTAGGACCACATGTTGGCCAAACATTAATGTAAGTGCCAAGTGGATAGATTATCTCTCCATTTTCCTTGTTATAATTGTGTTTTCTTTTGTTGAAAGTGTCCATTCTTGTCATATAATGTTTTCAGGTGAAGTGCACTTATATTAGGGAGTTACTCTCTTCTAGAAAAAGGGGTGGATGGGTTATTTTACTCTCCTTTTGAATATAGAAGATATTTTTTATTCATTCATAAATTCACACCTAACTAAAGCCTGAGAACCATACACTCCTTAGAAAGAAAGGTCCTGGAACTAGACATGTCTTATTTTAGCCTTAGATCTCAATTTTGGGGTAGAGATCGACTTGTCACTGATAGAGAGAGATATGTCAACAGAAAAATGTTGGTGGTTTCAACGCATTGCTCATACCAATATTGTGTATGTGGATACCTACTTCTTCGACGTCAAAATAAGTCTCGTCAGCGGGAAGGAGAGGCTGTCTTCTTGGCTCTTTGGATAGCATATGTTGGGCAGGGGAGCTGTAGTTATCCTAGAAAATTTTATAGGATTTTCAATTGTCTCTGTCTCACACATTGTTAAACTTTTGTTGTTTCTGTAAATTTGGTTTTGCCGAACAGAGTGACCATTTGTACAAGGTGTTGTAGGTGGAAAAGATAGAAAAATATTCTACATGAGATGGGAAGGAAATTCACAGCTGTTTGTTGTCATTCTGACTTAGGGCCACTACACTTGGGCAGATCACATGAGACTCCAAAGTTACTTTACATGGAATTCAATGAATCTATTTGTGATGTATAAAGTAGACCTTAAGTTTGGATAAACTGAACAAGTTTTAAATTAGCTAGGACTGTGGGATATTGTTACCCTCCATGGTAATGGATTTGTATCCTAACCTAGGATCATAATTACCCATAGGATTCAAACACCAAATGACCTGATCTTCTTCATCATTCAATTTTTTAAACAACTTCTTGGATTTCGAGTGTAGCATTCCCATATTTTTCATTCTCATCTCAAAATCCAATATCCTCCCAAGAAATCCATTGGTGTGCCCTATCCATATTTTTCATTCTCATCTCAAAATCCAATATCCTCCCAAGAAAGCCATTGGTGTGCCCTATCCATAGTTCTGATTCTCTGAGAAACTTGTCTCAAATTATGGTAGCCTCATCTTTTCAAGTCCAAAATTAGTCAGGGTGGGAACCTATATGCATTATTGTTGCCAATCTAGGGATCCAAGATAATTTATAAATTGTTACCTCTATCAATTATCCATATCAACCAATTTCCTGTCAAGGGAGAGGCCATAACAATTTATTTCCATATTATTGATGTGTTATGAATATGTCTGACTGGATTTCTGACCCATTCCTCCATGAATTCAGGAGTAATGTATTTATCTTTGATTACATGTGCCCAAGGTCAATATCCTTTTATCAATCTACACACATTCTTGTCTACAATATCCCTTGAAAAATAAATATGTTATTTAGGCCCTATCATTTTCGTGAAACAAGTTTTTTCTAGGAGGCTAATACCATCCCATTTTTTATCTACCTCTCAAGACCAGATGAACCTAAAAAATAACTAACTAATTTTGTTCAGGACTCCTTTCAGAATTTATGCTAGGGACATCAAATAGATGAGGATGGATTCAATAAAATATTTGACGAGAGCTAATTGACCACCTTTGGAGAGCCATCAATTGAACCATGTGTTGAGTTTCTTCTTTACCTTGGCTATTATCCATTTCCAGTCACCTTCTTTATACCAGTTTTCTTTCAAATGAAATCCCATGTATTTCATTCCATCCATTATTTCCAATAACTAAAAAGGAAAGACTTGGGAGTATAAATATTTTTCATTCTCTAAAGGCCCCAATAGGATATGTTTGACTTGTTAATGTTTAGTTTCATACATGTTTCATACTTCTGTGGACTCAAATTTACATATTCATCACTGACATAAATCAACTTTGTTGTAAGATTAAGAAAACCAAAATGAAATACAAAATTTCAATTTCATAATTAAGATGCTCAACCACATAAACAAAAACTAAAAAATTGACATTTTTCATCATATTTTGATTAATTCAATTAGACTAGAGATTCTGGTTCTAAGAAAAGCAGTTCTATAGGCCAGTCAGGTCTCAAGGGGTGTTAAAAGAAAAACATATCATGCATGTTTCCCCACACAGAAAATTTTTTTCGATGTGGATAAGTTTAATGCCACGACCACAAACATAGCATGCATGGATAAGTTTAAGGTTGCAGCCACAGACATTTCAAATTTTCTCAGCAAAAATCGAGAAGAAAATCAAAGCTATCGTAAGTATGATTTCTCAAAGCAGAATTAATTGGGCAAATAAGGAAATCTACCTTTCCTTCTGTCATTGTTAGGGCTAAGACGCTCAACCTCTTTCTCCTCTTTCCATGCCCTTTTTCTCCTCTGTTCGCGACCTCTATCTCCTGGTTTGTCCATGCCCTAGTCTTTATCCTCTCTCTGTGGCTTCTTTCTCCATATATGGCCGGTATTTTGTGGTCACAGGGATATGACCAATCCTCTTTACTGTTGCGGGGATATGGATGTGGGGGTATGGGATGCAGGGATGCGGGGGTATGACATGCAGGGATGCGAGGGTATGGAGTGCAGGGATGCGGGGGTATGGATCGCGCGGTCGAGATATGCATCAACAAATGGGCAATGTTTTTGTTAAAATGTTTTAGGTTTTGTTTATATATATATATATATATATATATATATATATATGGGTGTGGGTGTATATATATTATCAACATATGGGTGTGGGTTCTATGCCAAATTAGATTGCAATGTTACATATTGAGGACATCACATGGTTGAGGACTTATTGAGGACCTAGTGGGGGGTTTATTTCCTTAATTAGCCACAATCTCAAAGGGCCAATGCCCATGAGGATTTCCCTCAAATGTACCTAGTAGCCTTCCCTCATTGAATACTTGATGGAGGGCGTTTCCCTTCTCAATACAAACATGCATAGTCTATATTAGATGGAATTAAAGTGTGTTCCATAAAGCTTTAGGTCCTAGTGTGTTGGTGGATTTTATAACTTGTGATTTCCTCTCTACAAAAATCTCACCATGAACCCAAAACTACAATGGATAGAAGTGAATCGAGAGGTTTACTAATGCTAAGGGTTAAAACTATGCTAGTGTGGGAAGGAAGAGGATGCTTACCTAGTTGTTGTAGGGTTCTTACCCAACATATTATTCCTAAAGGTTTGTGTCTGCAAGGGAGGTACATGTGGGATCCCTATTTTCTAGTAGTGTGAATGTATAGATAAGACATAAATTGGGGCAAAGAAAAATATCTCTATTGTAGTTGTTAGATATATTAAAGCACAAAGATGTTTAAGGCCCTCAATGTGTAATATGAAAGTTATTTTTCAATCAAATAGAATATTCTGGCATTGAAAGAATCTTTGTATGATGGAATTAATTATCTAGAAGTGAGTTATTTAAGTTTTCCTATATATTAGATAGTCATGCTATGTCATTAAAGAGATTGAAAAGGGAAGAAATGATGGAATAATCAAAGAAGGAATTGCATACCCACAAGGTCAATACAATGGTAACATTGATGACTTCTTGATGAAACACCATGATTGTAATACCTATGTCCAAGAGGAAGCAAATGATCCAAATCTGAAGCTCTATCAAGAAGAATTGTAGGGTGATGTCTCTGAAGGACAATTTCGTTGCAGAAATAATGAGGATAAATGGAACATGGAAGAGAACTCTAAATGTAAATAAGTAAGAAATGGATATAGATAGCATAGCACAAATATTGCATACCAAGAAGAACAAGACTACAACACCCCTGATACATGTTTGGGTTTGGATTTATGTTCTGGAAATAAAAGAGGTAGATCATATTTGTTATGTTTTGATGAAACACAAGAATTTGAGAATAATAACCAGGAGGATAAGAACTCTGAAATTTATCATCTGGAAGGCTTGTTGTAGGTATGTCGTGGTAAGGGCGAAGATATCATCAGAGAAGACTTCGCAAATTCAATTTTGGGAAAAGTATTGGTTTCAAATTGGGCTGAAGTGGCATACTAACTGCCCAAGAGTACCCCATATTCCATGATCAACTCCATAATTGATGAAGGAGATGATGACGAGGCATACAAGGTAGTAACATGAAATGGGCATCTAGTTTTACTATAGAATTCATTCCTATCCAAGAATAGGGGTATTTTCCACAACACTATGGATACCTAACATCATTTAAGCGTGAGGGATGGCCATATTTAAATGTTGGTCAGGAAGTTTCCAGAGATGAATACCCCATTCATGATGAAAGAAAGGGTGATGATACTCTGGCTAAATCTTCGTTTGGCAGAATGGAAAGCTATTACCTAAATGATGAAGTTGAAAATGGTTGTTTAAATAGAATTGACATGAATATCCCTAAGACTGAAGTTTAACAATTTGAAATGCTTGATGGAAACAATACAAAGAAACCATGCAAACCGAGGAGAAATGGGGATAGAACCATAATCTACGAATTTGATAGTTTTCCTATGAATAATGATGTTCATGACATCCCTACAATCAAATTTAAGAGTTCTTGTGAAAGACACATAGCAGGTTTGACAAAATCCCTTGAAAGGATCTTGTCTTGTACAACAGAATTATTGGGATCTGAATTGAATGATGAGTTAAATTATTCTATAGTCAAACACTACCATGACAATCAAAAGGTGGATGTGCAATGTTGCAGAAAATGCTCACGAAATTTTTAGAGCCTCGGTACCCTAGACAACCAACTCTTTGATATTGTAAATATTTGTGAAGAATAGGTCACAAATGAAGAAAGCATTGATCATGCAGAGCACAATGATGACATTTCCCACTGTTGTGAACCAATATTAGACCAAAAAATCATGGAATAACCATATACATTTGACCAAACCCTAAATTTAGTATGAGCATCATCAGAAACCTATTGAAATGCTAAGTATTTGAATGTGGATTTTGAGATTTTGGAATCCTAAAGACCTCTTATTCAAACATGTGTGTGGCAATAAGGAGTCCAAATTTATTCATTCATTTTCCAAATCGAAACTCTCAGAATGAAATTACTGATCACCATTCTTTGTTCCTTGTGAATATTGGCTCGAGATCAAGGTCTCTATCTCCTTACGCACGTAGTGGCTTGAGGTCTCTGTCTCCTTGCACTGTAGTGGCTGAGGTCACCTTCTCCTTGCACCGCAGTGGCCGAGGTCACTTTCTCCTTGCACCACAGTGGTGAGGTGACAATCGCAAACTATATTTAGGGGGATGGAATGGCTCCGTTAATGAGATACGAAGGTCCCGAAACCCTGGATGGCTCCCAAAGTAGAGACCTTTGAAATGAAAGAAAAACAAATAAATGAATGAATAAATATTACAAAGGAAATGGGCACGAGAAAGAGGAAAAGAGAGACAAAGCGCAGTAAATGTATATGTGTGTGTATTTTCTCCTTTTTGGCCCTTTGATTTTTATGGACGGATATAAATTTTATACGGGGAGATTTGTGGACTCCAAAGAGGCTAGGAAATCTTATTTTAAGACCTTGATGATTAATTGTACACGTGGTAGATGGATAGGTGTTGTGGAGATAAGAATAGGGGGAGTTAGGAATATAGTTTTTTTCATTGGTTTCTAAAGGGGTCCACCAAACACATAACAAAAGAGAACATCTTAAATTCCATAAGGTTCCATTCCAAAAGAGCAGATCCTAAATGCCATAAGGTTACATTGTTTTTGGAGGTGATGCTCCTTATACTAAGACATTGCATTGCCAATGGAACTTAGAGAGTGAACATTGTGTTTAGTTTGCAAAGTGGGAATAGGGTTGGGCTTGGAACTATTCACATTAATTTGACAGTTTTGACTTAATGATCAAAGGTATTTAACTATATTTTTTAGGAGTAAGTTAATAAGTGGATAAACGCACTTCATTTTCGAATGAAATACTCCCCTAAATTTGATATGAGTTCTGTCAAAATCCATAATCCTACTACCTAAGTATTAATGGGAGCTTCGACCATAGAAATTTGACACCATAATTTTTGGCAAAATCACAAGACCTTCAAAACCAAAAAAACACAAAGTGGTGGGAAATTATCATTGGCCTTGGATATAATAATCAATTTACGAATTTTCAATAATTGAGAGGGATATATCTACTTACGAGTTTTCTCATAATAGTCACAATGACCCTAGGTACTCTCCAAATCACCTTCTTGTGAGGATTCAACAATGTCACTCAAAAATGAGGGTGTCATTAGCAAAATCCCTCCAATATGTCATTGTGTGTCCTAAAGAGAGACAAATCCCAACCTATGTAAGTGTGTGTTCTTAAAAGGAAGACGATACAAAGCCAAAATCTATAAAAATTGAATAAAATCATTTTTAGGTTGTCATGGACATATATCTAAAAAKTATAAACAATTTGTAACAAGGACCTAGGTAATAGGTTTGGAAATTGATATTGATCAATCTATGGTAGTTGTKGTTATTTAATAATAAAGTGCTACATAATTGTCCCTAGGGTTTTGATTCCATGAACGTTGTTGATTTTACCAATTGCTTATCTAGAAGTGGGGATATTATTTTTAACTTTTTTATCTTTCTTATAGACTTCTTGATAATGAGATTGACGACATGGTTTCGTTTTTCATTACTCTCATTCCTTCTTTTTAAATTTTTTTATCAATCTTCCTCTCTGGTATAATATCACATTCTAGTGTTTGTGCTTAGTCTTTTGTTATATTTTTGTTTGAGATAAAATCGCTTGCAATTATGCTTGTAGATAATCAAAAGAGGGGGGTGAACGAAAAAATCCCTTTAGTATACCTGTGTGTCCTAACAAGAGTGCAAGACCAACCTATGTGAGTCTCAATGCATAAATGTTGATGATAAAGACCCAAAATTTGTGAATGTCATATAAAAGCCTTTTTAGATTGTCACAAAAATGAATTTGAAAACTACAAAGAATTTGTGATAAAGGGCTTAGGCAATATGTGCCTTATGATTTCAATACACTACAATTAAGGATTACCTATGCATAATTTCCACTAGACAATTTAAATTCAATCTATTGAGAGTTATGGTAAGATAATACAATCATTAATTAGAGTAGTTGTTAGGAAACATAATGAAAATTTGAGTGTGTTGAATGTAATTTAGCAAAGGAGTTTAGTGTGTGAGAGTCAAAGTGTGTGCACAAATAGGAGAAAAAAATAGTAGCACAATGACAACAATTTAGCACAAGCCTACCTTGAAGTGGATGTTGATATGACACAACATAAGTGAATTAGCACAAGATAAGATGTGGGGATGATTATTGATGGAGTGATGACTTTCACAATGTTAATATAATGCATAGTCAATTTTTTTACATGGGTTGTTAAGCATCACCCTAATAATTCTAATCAACTTRGTTGAATGTAATCACAGACCTTGATTTCATGGAACAAAGACAAAAACCCTAGGTAATTTTAATCCTTGACATGGTCAACGTGGATCATTCCTCCATTCCTATAAATCTGTATGCACAATGACCTTTAGAGGATGACAATTCGGTGAGTGTTGTTTCCCCAAGTTATCACCCTACTGCATGTTGGAATCCATGACATTGTTTCCCAATTAGGATTAGGAGTCCATATAGTTTACATCCCAAAGAGATTTGTATGCTTCCTTCTTATTTTGTTGGTTTTTTCTAAGGACTCACAAGCGATTTGTATCAAATTGGTATATGATAGGGTGTGATTCATCACATGTCATTGTCCCTTCACCTCCTCCATACCTCCTCCTTAACCATGGGTGACATAACACTATCATTCAATAGTAAAATTGTTACATTTCATTGTAAGGCATCATGTGTACTAAGGGCTTGAGCCACCACAAAGGCAACATTCAAAAAATATTTGTCTTATGAACAAGATATGGTACTATCCACTTTGAGGTTTGGAATAGAGATTGTTATTATAGACTACACTACATTTCACCATAATATAATCCCTACACTCCTTGCAAACCATCTAACACCAGTCAAATTAGACACAATATTCTTGCGACGAATTAGCTATACTATTGACGAACTTTTTTCATAAACATTAATCCTTATAATACTCAAATCATATAACCACTTTACTCCATAACACTATAACCCTTATCCTCCCTAACACCTAACCCTTAATCCTCATTATACCTAACCCCTATAAACACTAACCCCTAATCCCTATAAAGCACAATTCTAAACCAATGTAACCTTTATCTAAATTGTAACTCCTAATGAGCTTAACTACCATAACCCCTAATACAAAATTTCAACATGAAGAGCACTGAAACAACATCAAAGCCTACCATAACATGGTCCTACAATATCGAGAATACAAAGTTCATGGCTATGTAAATTGACATAGGTGAAAAGGAAGATGTGTCTAGTGACACCAAAATAACAAGAGAATCATTAGTAGAGAATTGTAAATTCATTGTATTAAGAAAACAATTAAACAGAATGTGTTTGTTGACACAAAGACGAAAGAATCTATGTCAACCAACACACACTAGAGAAATGAGGAACCAAATGCAAAGAATTTTCAAACTATCACAAGAGAGAGAATTTGTGTCAATTTCCATAGAACATGGAAGGCATGATACAAATAAGAAAACTCTAGAATTCATGTTGACCTACACATTATGGAACAATGAGATGATAGATGCTAAAAGTTATAACTAGGGCTTCAACAAGGTGATCAATGAGAAACTTGGGAAGAATTAATTCTACATATTCAAAGGGCTATCATGACAATCAATTAGACTATTAATGACATCAATAACAAAAATTTATTGATACGATGAAACAAGGAGTATAGGTTACAAACATTATGATCTTAGACAAGGATAGAGCACAAAAATACATATGTAAATAGGAGATCTCTCTCTAACCAATATTTTATTGGATGATGGTTATGTTGGACACACCTACCACACTTAGAGGGGGGGGTGAATGAGTGTGGGGATATTTTTCCCAAAACTTCCCTCTTACACAAAAAAAACTTAGTTAACATTCAACATTTTATCATTACTCATTGTTTTCATTTATAATCAGCTAGATGTGAATACATATCAGCAACATATCATCAACAAATCATCTCCACAAGGAACACAAAGAACACAAGATGTATGTACAATTTTTCTTTTTATTATGGACTTCAATCCGGGG
>JASDQU010503487.1:17209-42246 GCA_032191745.1 Picea mariana | reverse complement strand
CGTAAAAGAGGGTTTCCTTCTAGGGAATTAAAACCTAACATAAATTCTACCATCATATCTGTGACCTTATAATGAATGGTCTAGATTGACTATGAAATTACAATATTTGAATTGCATAAAAAAAAATTGCCTCCCTCAATGTCGGGCGGTGGGAGGGCAAGAATTATGTATCCTATAGTCTCTTTGACATACATATAAATTAGAAATATAATCAGGCTCCACAAACCAACACCTTCATGGAAATACCCTCGATAGAGTGGTCAATGGTTCTAGGCTAAATAAGTACCACCCTTGGAAAAATGGGGGTGATACCATTAGTGAAAACCCCTAGGGGCATTAATGGGTGTGGATCTCACTAAAAACTAGCTTGCTAGTAGCTAGCTCCTTGAATACACACACACACACACACATGTATGTATGTATGTGTGTGTGTGTAAGAGAAAATTATAACGGTGAAAACCCGTAGGGGGATTCATTAGAAAAAAATTTAATTGAAAACTAGCTAGTCTGGCAGGCAGACTCGTGAAAATAAAATAAAAAATGAAAAAAATCTTTCAATAAAACAATCAATTAGGGAGAAACTAGGTAAAAATTCATCTTAATATGGGGATTTATACAAAAATACTTAGTTCGCCAGGACCAATAATGAGTATAACTTTCTCATAGATCATGACAATCGATTAGGATCGAACAAGTAAAGAGGATGGAAACTCTAAAGAGGGAAGTCAACAAGAGCCCTACCGATAGGAAATATACAAGGAAAAGATATAAGAAATAAAAGATAGAAATCATATAGATCAATTTTTGACACCAATCGAGCAGTGGCATCATAGGGATGAATGGAGAAGGCATACGTCAACAATTTTCAATAAACAAATAGAAGAAGGATTGATGGAACAATGAAGTGGTTGAAACATGAAGATAGTCGACCGGGAGTGGAGAAATAATAAAGAGTAGTTCAATGGTGGGAAAACCTGACTATGGCCACAAGAAACACACTCAATATGTTGCATTAATAAAGAAACTTGATGAAATGACATCTACAAACACAACCAGCCTAATAGGATACCCAAATCGCAAATGTATCTTGTGATGACATACATCTCACACAACAAAGTCCCCCCTCAAAATTGCTTAAGTTTGAGAAGATGCAAGTGCCTAAAATATCTAGCAAAGAACCTATAAATCCCACTACATCTTCAACTGAACAACCAATCCAACTTTAGAATGAAAAATTGATATGCCACTAAAAATGAGAGAGAAAGTCATGCTAAAGTCTAGAATGGTCGAACCAAGGACCAAAAGCAGGTTCAACAAGAAACCCACATCAAATATACAAGAAAGGATGAATAACATTTGAAAGACAAAGATGGAATAAATCAACTAAGTAAATCATTGGATCTCACAAAATGAGGCTTAATTGGGGGTAAATGGAGAAAGAAAACTGTCATGCTCGAAAAAACACAAATTAGATCTTATATGAGTTCACCACAAGTTGCAGGGTTTGATGGTTGGAAAGAATAAGTGGCCAAATTCATAGTGAGGTGATACCACAATGTTCAAATATTTCTAGACTAACCAATAGAAATTACGATTGGTTTAATCTACAAAATCATAGGGTTATTGGTCAAAGGTCTGATGGTGCCAAATACAATAGATCCATCAACATGGATTCAAAAGTTTACTGGAGGAATTACTGTGAAGAATTCAAAGGTCTTGGTCATGATTCAAGTAATCGAGCAACACATCAAATGGGAATGTGTTCTAGTCTCCTTATGCTTGAATTCTTTAGGGAATGCATTGGATGTCAAGATTAATATTATTTAATTTATTGAACAAGTTATTGAAAAGGGTAGTTCTTTTAATTTTTCTAAACACATTGTTGATACTCTCAAAACAAATTGTGAAGAATTCTAGGATCCAGGTAAAGGTATTAGGTATCCTTCCTTGTTAATTTGGGTTGCTATAAGTCATATATGCACAATCAAAGAAACCTCCTTCACCTTGTTGAAAACACCATCTATGTAGAACTTTCAATTCTTTGCATCATGTTGGAAAGGTAGAACTGAGGGGTTAACTCCCTAATACATGTTTGAAGAATGGGTCAATTAACACTTAATAATTATTTCCATCATTGGAGGGCCCCAGAAAATGGGAGAAGAACCTTTCCATCATCAATATATATTCAACATTGCCTTGACTTCACCAAGGTTTGGTATGCACAAGGAGAAATAGGCACAACTACATTTGTACCCAAAATCCGATGGCTAATTTGTCTGAAATTCGACAATTATGCATCTCTAATCCAACGATTTTTTTTTTTTAAGTGTTAGTGGTACGTCATTGGAAATGCGATAGAAAAAATCATTCATTGGTTCATCCACACATCCCCATCGAATATCCTACTGCATTTTCTTGAAAATTTAATACTAGTATTCGTCAAATAATTGACACATAAACTGTCGGTTAATCGCCTCTTGAAGATGTCAAATAAATGTCGGTTAATTGTGTTGGTTGTGGACCTTGATTATCTTCCTCATTCAGACGTTTGTTTTAGTCATTTTTGGACCTGATTCCCTAACGATGGGGGTGTGCGAGGGATTTCCCTCCCACAATGGTAGAATTTATTTTTAGGGTTTTTTTTCCCTAGAAGGAAACCCTCTCTTATGAGGGAATTGTATTGTGGTTGTGTATTATCATGAACTTTGTATTTTGAGAGAGGATACTGTGAGATAAATAAGAGGAAGTTACAACAATTAATTTGTAGGTTATATCCCTTCATTTTCTTGGATAATAAAAAGTAAGGACCTGCAAATTTCTCTGGTGGACGTAGCCCACACTAGGTGAACCACGTATATCTGTGCCTCTATTGTATTGTGTATATTCTGTGTTTTCTTTCCGCATTTGTTTTATTTTATTGCTCCACAATCCTGTAATTCTAACAGCTGGTATCAAAGGGAAAGGTTACTCGCAAGAAAAGAGGGTTCCTAGTTCGAGTAGGAGCAATGGCGGAAGATGGAAAGTTTAGGGTCGAGAAATTTAACGCCCAAAAATACTAGTTATGGAAGATGTCAATGAAAGACTGTTTATATCATAAGTATCTATTCCTACTATTGGGTGGAATAGAAAAGAATCTGACATCCATGAAAGACAAAAAATAAGAGGTTCTTGACAGAAAGGGACTAGGAACGATACGACTGAGTGTGGAAACATCAGTGGCTTTCAATATTTCAAAAGAAAAGACAATGAAGGAGTTGATGGATGCATTGGATAAACTGTATGAAAAACCCTCGGCATCCAATAAGGTATTTCTAATGAAGATGTCAAAAGGTGGGTCTGTTGCACGTCATTTAATTGAATTTAATAAGGTTACTAATCAACTAAGTTCTATAAAAGTGGACTTTGATGATGAGGTCCTGGCTCTTATAATCTTGTTCTCATTGCCAAAAAGATGGAATGGTTTGGTCATGGATGTAAATAACTCTGTCTTTGGTTCAAATACTCTAAAATTTTATGATGTTGTTGGTGTTATCCTTAATGAGGAAATGCGACGAAAAATCACAGGTGAGACATCAGGTAATGCATTAAACATGGAGAATAGGGGAAGAAAAAAGGATAGAGAAAAGGGCTTAGGGAACTGTGGGAATTCTAGGATGGGTAGATCCAAATCCATATTGGGAAAGATAGAGTGTTGGAATTGTGGGAAGAAAGGACATTTGAAGAAAGAGTGCAGATCTCGAAAGAAACAAAGAGATGGACAACAAGAGAAAAATCAAGAAGCAAATGTAACAGGTGATCTGTTACAAGATGCTTTGATTCATTTTGTAGATAATATTTCTAAGTCTTGGGTAGTAAATTTAGGGGCTTCATTTCATGCCACACCCCATAGGAAACATTTTCTATATTATGTTCAAGGTGATTTTGGACAAGTTCACTTGGGTGATGATGCACCATGCAAAATTGTTAGAATGGGAAAGGTACAAATAAAGCAAAAGAATGGAAACCAATGGTTGTTGAAAGAGGTAAGACATGTTCCAGATCTAAGGAAAAGTATAATTTCAATTGGGAAATTGGCAAGTGAATGTTGTATATCTATATTTACAAATAAGGTGTGGAAGGTCACCAAAGGATCACTAGTGATAGAAAAGGAGAGAAGGTAGGTACATTGTATTTATGTACTGGTAATATTAATTCTTCTATCTCTTTAGCTTCTATAGGAGTGGATACAACATTGTGGCATCATAGGCTTGAAAACATGAGTGAGAAGAGGATGTAGATACTTCACAAAAGAATTTTTTTGCCAGATCTTAAACAAATTTATTTGGATTTATGTGAGCATTGTGATTATGGAAAACATAAGAGTTAGATTTCTCAGAGTCGGAAAAGAAAAGAAGAGTGAAAGGTTAGAGCTTGTGCATACATATGTATTGAGACCATATCAGGTATCATCTCTTGGTGGCTCTCATTATTATGTTACTTTTATTGATGATGCAAATAGAAAAACTTGGGTTTATTGCATTCGACAAAAATCTGATGTTTTTTATACTTTTAAGAAATGGAAAGATTTGGTTGAGAATGAGACAGGAAAAAGGTTGAAGTGTCTCAGATCAAATAATGGAGGTGAATATTGCATCAAGAAGTTTGATGATTACTTTTCATACCATGTGATTCGTAGAGAGAAAAAAATTCCAAGAACACCACAAGAAAATGGTGTGTCAGAAAGGATGAACAGGACAATCATGGAGTGTGCAAGGAGTATGAGATTGCATGTTGAGTTGCAATAAGTTCTGGGCAGATGTTGTAGATATTGTTGTTTACTTAATAAATAGAGGACCTTCAAAATATTTGGATGGTGGAATTCTAGAGGAGGAATGGACAGGTAAAAAGGTAAACTATTATTTTTTGACGAATTTCAGTTGTGAATCATTTTTCCATATTGATAAAGAAAATAGAACAAAGCTTTAGGGAAAATCCAAGAAGTCTACCTTTATTGGATACGTTTTTAATGATTTTGGTTATCTCTTATGGGATTACGAAAATCACAAAATAATTAGAAGTATAGATGTCATATTCAATGAGAAGTTCATGTACAAAGATCATTTGCAGGGAAAGAAACATGAAAAAGAAAAACTAGATTACACAGTGCTTGATGAAATCAATGAAAAAGAAATTCCAAAGGAACCAGAAAATCAAAATGTACAACAACAGGAGAAACAGGTACCTCAAACTCCTACAAGTGTTCTTAGAATATCTACCAGATTAAGTGGACCCCATGAACGATACTCTCATTCATTGTATTATTTATTGTTGATTGATTTTAGTGAACCTTAATGTTAGGAAGAGGAAATGCAGGTAGACACTAAGAAGAAGTTGGAGCAAGGAATGAAAGAGGAAATGAACTCCTTGTTAAATAACCGGACTTGGGACTTAGTTTAGTTGGATGCAAGAAAAAGAACATTGAAGAATAAATAGTTTTACAAGTTGAAGGAAGAATATGGAGGAAACAAATGGTGCAAGGCTAGATTTGTTGTAAATGGGTTTGCACAAAAGAAAGGTTTATATTTTGATGAAATATTTTCTTCTATTGTTAAGAAGACTTCAATTAGGACTATTTTAATTCTTGTGGCAGTAGAAGATTTTCATCTTGAACATTTAGATGTAAAAACAACTTTTCTCCATGGGGATTTGGAGGTAGAGATTTATATGAAGCAAACACATGGGTATGACGTCAAAGGGAAAGAAAATTTGGTATGCAGGTTGAAGAAGATCTTGTATGGCCTAAAGAAAGCTCCAATGTAGTGGTATTTGAAGTTTGACGGGTTTATGACAAAACAAGGTTATAGTAGATGTCATTCTAATCACTGTGTTTATTTTTTAAGGCTAGAAAATGGAAGCTATATTATCTTGCTATTGTATGTAGATGACATGCTTGTTGTAGGGTATAATATGCAGGATATAAATTTTCTCAAGAAGAAATTAGCTAATTCATTTACGATGAAGGATTTGGGTGTTGCAAAGAAAATATTTGGTATAATAATAAAAAGATATAGAAAAAATCGCAAATTGGCATTGTCTCAGGGTGAGTACATAGAGAAGGTGTTGGAGAGGTTTAGAATGAAGAATGCAAAACTAGTTAGTACACCTTTGGCAAGCCATTTCAAATTAACGAAGGAAATGTGTCCCAAGACATAGGAGGAGATAGAATACATGTCCAGGGTCCCTTATTCGTCAGCAGCTGGAAGCTTGATGTATGTGATGGTTTGCACAAGACCAAATATTGCACATGTAGTGGGAGTTGTGAGCAGATATATGAACAATCTAGGTAAAGAACATTGGGAGGTAGTAAAGTGGATTCTCGGGGATTTGAGAGGTACTTCTACTCATGCATTATGTTTTGGAGGTTCAGACATTGTTCTACAGGGATATGTTGATTCAGATATGGAAGGTGATAAATATAGTACGAGGAGCACCACGGGGTATGTTTTTACTATAGGTGGAACAACAGTAAGTTGGATTTCAAAACTACAAAAGGTTGTTTCACTTTCAACAACAGAAGAAAAGTATGTTGTTGCTACAAAGGATAGTAAGGAAATATTTGGTTACAGAGGTTTATGGAGGAATTGGGAATAAAGAAGGAGAATAGCATGTTTTACTATAATAGTGAGAGTGTCATTTATCTTACAAAGAACTCAGCCTTCCATTCAAATACTAAGCATATACAACTCATGTACCATTTCATACGATATGTCTTGGAAGATGGAAATTTGAAGTTGGAAAAGATACATAATAGCCAAAATCATGCAGACATGTTAACAAAGGGAGTAACCAGGGATAAACTGAGTTCCTACTCAGTTTCAGTTGGTATTCAAGTAGGAATGTGAAGATGAGAAATTTTCTAGTTCCAAGGTGGAGTATAGTCCACTAGGTACAACAACAGTGGAATTTTTGTGATTAGTCTCCAAGTGGGAGAATGTTGGATGTGGAACCTGATTATCTTCTTGATTCAAAGGTTTGTTTCTGCTATGCTTGGACCCCATTCCCTAATTTGGGGGTGTGGGGGGGATTTCCCCCCAATAACTCTTACCAGGGGGGTCTGGGGGGGGGCGGTGACAATTTTTTTAGCCCCCCTTTGGCGGTGGATTAAGGGGTAGTGCCCTCAAAGCGAAATATTGGGAAAAATTGCCTTGTAAAATATTGTAATTTCGTATTCAATCTGGACCATTCATTATAAGGTCATGGATCTGATGGTAGAAGTTATTTTTAGGATTTTTTTCCCTAGAAGGAAATCCTCTCTTGTGAGGGAATTGTATTGTGGTTTTGTATTATCACGAATGTTGTATTCTGAGAGAGGAGACTATGAGAGAAAAAAGAGGAAGTTACAATGGTTGAGCTATAGGTTGTATCCCTTCATTTTGTCGGATAATAAAAAGGAAGGACCTGGAAATTTCTCTAGTGGACGTAGCCCACACTAGGTGAACCATGTATATCTGTGTCTTTATTGTATTGTGTATCTTTTGTGTTTTATTTCCGCAATTATTTTATTTTATTGCTCCGCAATCCTGGTTTTCTAAAAAAATGCCTCTTGAAGACATCAAATCTTATGGAAGAGTTTTCGATGATTCGACCCCAACAACCATCAGATCCATGGAAGTGCAGTTGGTTATCTGACACCTACAGTCGTCAAATCTATGGCCCAGTGGTGTGAGTTTTCCCTTCTAGCTGGTGCTAATCCAATGATTATAGGCGTCGGACCTATAACACCATCGGTCGCATGCTCATTGGAGTTAGATAACCAACATGTCTATTTTTTTATCATTAAAATACCTATAATAGGAATATACCTATTGGAACTCTATAATTTGCATGTCAATTCATGGTGCTCATTTCATAGCGCTAGTGAATTTGAATCATTTCGTAGCACCTGAATTTTTGATCATTTCGTAGCGCTTGTTAGCCGATTGTCAATGCCAATTTTGTCAATGATAAAAATATGGAACTCTGGTTAAAAATTTTATAAATTTGGGAAAATAAAAAAATGGTTTTAGGTTTGTTTTATGGACTCGAGTCTCTGTACAGGGTTTCAATAAAAAATTTATAAAAACAAATTTGGGCCCAAGACCCAATCTTCAAGTCATTTCAATCCATATATATCCATGAATCAAGCACTAGACAACAAGCCGACATGCCAAAGAATTAAACACATCACATGTTAGCGCCCAAAGACTAAGTGCCAAGCTAAGGGAAGATTCCACATGGGGCCAAAATGTTTTCACTACACGTCAATGGGTTTTGTAACCATTGGCATATATAAAGAGACAAAATTTTGTTTGTCTTGACCATAGAGGTCTAGGTATGGTATAACTTCAAATTAAACACTCCAGTGTTCATAAACCAAATAACAAGTGTCAATATCAGAGTGCTAAGCAGACTGACCCGAATCTGTTGAAGGCGACTTAGCAATCATCAACAATGTTACAAATTGACAACAAATGTCTAGGTTCCAAGGTGAGGCATAATTTGATGATTGGAAGACTAGTTTTTAGGTGCCTAATCGTCACTTATTGTCAATAGAACAACCAGATGGTAAAACAAATGTCAAGTGCCCAAATCTGAGCGCCCACAGTTAGATGCAAACTCATTGAAATCTAACTTCATTTCCTAGGCCTTACTAACGTTATCATCTTCAATTCTTGCTTCAAATAATGCATTGGCCATCTAAACTGTCCATATTAAAAATGAGATAGAACCCCCTCTTGCTCTGCCTAAATTGATCTATAAAAATATAATGTTGTAGATCTATGCATCTTAGTATGGATATTATAGGCATGGTGTTCATTATGGAAAAAGTGGAATTCCTTATGAATAAATATTTTGGATGTTATTAATACAGTTATCAGATTCTTCATATGCTCAGTTATAATAACTATAGTTGTTGTAATAAAATAGGCACGTGAATAAGATAAATTAAAATGGTATCCAACATATTTGCTACATTTTTGCCTCCAAATCTTTCTATCTATGCCTTTTGAAGTCAAAGGAGGCTCTCGATTCTACTGAAATGCAACTAATCTTTGTATTTGGAAATTCTAGATCCATTAATTTTGGATCTTATTTCTATCTTGTAATATCTATAAATTTGATGAAGGAAATAGATGGCAAGGTTTGGTTTGGTGGGAAATCCTTGGTTACATAGTATCAGTTTGTTTTGATATTAATAAAAAATATTCAAGCAGAAGATTGGACAGTTTCTTAAATATTCTTGGGATGGCATTTTATGGTCTATTTTTCAACAAATTACCTCTTTCTGTGTATTTCCTGATTTTGTAATTTCTTCAGTATTTGAATGAGTGTATATGATGTAGAATTCATTTTTATATTCTCTATTTCATTGCATTCAAATATTATCACCTTGTCTCTCTAAAATTAATGCAGGATTCATCCATTATTTGATGCTCTGTTTTAATGGACTGTACTCCTAAATTCTGCCGACATACTACAACAATTTTAATGTCTAGTTGAATGTTATCTACCTCACCTTTGAGAACTACTTGTTCATCAGTTATTCTTTTAAGCCTTTGATTGATATCTCATTTATGACTCAATGCCCAATGGTCTTCTCCTTAACCATACCAACCACATCTCATAAAAACCCTATCATTATCTAAATAGCTGGCCACTGAGACTAAATTTCATTGAGGGAGACCCCTTTGGTTGGAAAGGTTAGTTTCCATTCTAAATATTGGTTTGAAAAGGTTACCTTGGCAATTTTCCCCCACACCCAAGAAAATTACCAAGTGATAACAATACCCATGGAGATCTTGATGCTTTCATGTTGTCCAAAGAGCTCAGAGACCTTGAATATTTCAGAGTTTCTTAATGCTTTCAACTTTTCTTAGTAAGGAACTTTTTATACCATTTTCGAAATTTGAAAAAAAAACTTGAGGAGGAGTCAAGTAAATGAAGTGACCACATGGGTGTTAAGAGAATCTGACTTCATAATTATACCTCACAAAAAATCCAAATATACCTCACAACAAATCCAAATATGTGAAAGGGAAACCTGATGCAAATCTTAGATACCATATTGATAAATTGATGGCAATAGCCCCTTTTGGGATTACCCATGGCTTTGGATACATAAAGTATCATTGGATTTATTTCCAATGTGAAGGTTTTCCAAATCAATTTGGACAATAATGAAAAATGAATGATGGTAAAATCCTTATGACATATCATTAAAGGTTTTAATCATTAATTGTTGCAACATAAAGACATGTTTGTAGTGGAGTCCACATCCTTTCACTTGAACCCTACTTGGTCATATATTGTTTAGTAACCTTCTCTAATGTGGAACACAAAACAATGAGATGAATTTGATGTTAAATATTATAAATTGATGTTTTTTTATTAGTATTTTCCCCCCCACAACCCCATCAAAGTTCATAAAAAGTGATTCGAATGGGGAATGGTATGATATCCCTTACTACAAGAGGGTTCTACAAGTTCATTGAAATTCCTACAAAATGTCGGACTTAAAATACACTCCAACTTAACCTAAATGAAACAACATAACAGATTCAAATTCAAAACACCACATTAAACAAGTTTATAGTATGAGCAACATATGCATGTCACATATGAACATTATCATTAAGAGAAGGAAATCAAATATATGATGAACATAGATTTATGTGGGAGAAAATCCAAATATTGGGAGGAAAATTCATGAAAAAAATACATAGTACATATCTTATTAACTACAGAATCCAAGTACATCCATAGCGTTTTTTGTCTGAAACCCAATACACGTTTTTTACATACAATAACAGTAAGAGAGAGAGATTCAAAATGCAATCAAAGGGGATATAATGATAATATGAAAGATCATATAATGATATAGAAAAATATGTTAATATCTTAGCACCCCCAATATATCCTTCTTATTATAGGTGGAGGAAAGGTTGACAAACTCAACCTTGATTGTACATTGAGGGATTGATTGATAGATTAAGCCCCGATCCCTCTTTTTATGTTTAATTTAATATTATTTCGAGGGATTTTTTATGCCCAATATTGTTGAAGAGTCTTTCAAGCCATAGTTGAGCTAGAGAAGTGGGAGGAGAAAAACTAGCTCCAAGTACCATACACTCAATACAATCAAAACCGTTTTCTACCCTGCAATACAAACCACCTCACTATAGGAAAGTTTTGTCAACACTTTTCTTACAAAGAACGACGTGAGATTATAAAGAATAGTTCCACATACACATGGATGAAGGGATACCTATTCCAACTTGGACTAGACCAAGTAATTGGAAATTACATAATTGAAGATGAGGTCCATAACATGCTGCATGATTTTAACGATGAACCTAATGGAGGCCACTATGCTACAAACAAGAAATGCAACAAGGTTCTTCAAACATGATACTATTGGAAAACACTTCACAAGGACACTGAAGTGTATGTGCCACATTGTTATGAGTGTTATAGAATGGAGAATCCTACAAAGAAAGATAAAATTCAACTTGAACCACAAATATCAATGGAGCCCTTTGAAAAGTTAGGCTTAGACTTTGTACAATTCCCTAATCTGTACAGTACTAAAGAGGCATGGTCCAAAAGGAAACCAAAGGTAAGCCATATCAAAATATTTGGTTGAACTTCTTATAATATAGTTCAATATGGTTCTCAAAGAAGGCATATATTCGAAATATATAGGTCACTTGAATCTCCCCTCCAAAATATCTTGGCCCTAAGATGGCTTTCTATTTGGAGCACTTTCTATAGCTAAGGAACAAGCTTATCATTCAGTCAGAGTACACTCAGTGCCATTGGTGACATGGCATCAAGTTCTCGCTCAACCAATTCGAGGATTTCTCTCATTAGCCTCATTGAGAGATATTTCCCCCATAGGTACATGTAGAAGTCGTGCCAGTTATGACCTCTATAGGAGGTGGAGTCTAAGAAACATTTCATTTTAAATTTCCCCATTTATTATGAGATATGTGAGAGATAGCATTGTTTTTTCCATGACTTTGGATGTCCCTCTCCACCTACTTTTTCTATCTTGATCATAGGTTCCTAACTCTCTTCATGCATGAGGTATTGACTCACAAAGGGTGAACTTTGCAAGATTCTTCAAAATCCTGCCTTGTCACGCTAATTACCTCCCCCTTTCTATCTGCTTCAGTGATTGAGAGTTGAGACACTAAGTGTCATGCAATCCCTCCAATGTTTGGCACATCATATAAAAAATAAATGAGACTATGTACAACATCACCTTTAGGGATCAGATAACCCATCTCCACGAGGATAAAAGGTACCCATTCTCAATGCAAGATTGCTCGACAGTGCACTCTAGACACAAACTCATATTACTCTATTCTTTCCATCAGCCTTAAATATTAGGAGAGTCATTTTTTGGACATTAATAAAATTATCTTATATTATATTATCTTATCCATTGGTAGTTTTTGAGTTCCTCCCAAGTTCACCCAACCAAGCCCTCTCAATGTTGAACACTCCCCTTGCAACATCATCAATATTTTTTTCTTTGTTGTATAACTTTGTCACTTATATCTATTTTTAGCTTTTCCGAGTATCCCTTTGGATTTTTCACTCCTATAGTTTATTATCACCAATTATACTTCCTATTCAACCTACTCTTTTGGTCAATTGTGGACTAATAAATTATCTCATCTCATATTTAAATTTTACTAACTCAAATATTGAGATATTTATTATAGGGAAATTTAGTTATAACTATGCTTTAAGTATGATAGTCTGTAATTCTAAATAACCACTAAAAATATATAATTCTACAATGTCGAGAACATTTTAATCTAGCAAAATTTCTTACTAAATCTCTACTTGAATACATAAGAAAATAAAAATGGAAATGAACAAATGTCAATTTTAACAACATGTTCTTCAAAGGTGGGGGTGATTTACAATGGTCAATTTAGATAAATTCATAGAACCACCAATCCATGCCACGGGTTCATGAGGTTATCAGACATCAATAATACACTAGATTTGAGATGGAGAGTACTTCACAAGTTGTAAGTTTTTAGGAATAAGAAGGAATGAACAAACCACTTATATAATATATTGAATATACAATGTATTCTTTGGAAACATCACTAATACAACCTTTCAGTGAAAGAAAATTAATTTGGATTTTCAATTTTGCACAACTGAATGGAAAATATTTGGAAACATCTAGACAGACTTTGTAGAATATGATAACTCGCCTTTGGGAATTTGGGATGATTTGGTCATCCAGAGCATTTGGAGTTGACAATGATTTAGCCCTACAGAAAAACAATATATATAAACATCATTTATTTGAAACAATGATGAAAAATCAGACTTGGGAATAACTTGGTGGGGGGTCATCAACTTCAAAAATCAGAAAAAATGGGGAAAATATCTATTACACAGTATTTTCATCACCCCTATGATCGATGATGTAAACCTATCCTTTGTCTTTAGAAGGATCAATTTCCTTAATCCTTGAAGAAGAATCAAGATAAATTTTCCCAGAAAGATGGAAATTATCTTTTCCCTTGTAAAAAAACTTATGAAGAGGGATCGTCGCACCTTCATTAGTGTTAAGGGTACGACGATCTAGGATCGTTGCAGGTTGAACCATAGTGGCTTGTGATGTTGTCATAGTTTTCTCAGTGTTAAGGATGTGACGATTTTCGTACGAAGGAAAAAGAGGAATTTCTTGAAAGTTCTAGAAGAGAACATTCGAGGGTGAGGTGGTGCCTGATCGGTTTGGATCTGATTCGCATCCATGATCTCATGGGATCATTCTAAAATCCTCACCCTATCTCTTTCATCTTATAAAAGGAGGGAAGTTCTCATGGGGAAAGTTAGCTTGAAAAATTATCTTGATTGGGTTTTTGAATTAGCTTGGAGCTTGATGAGTTTTGATAGACTTCTGATTTATGTTGTCAAGATAGATTGTTAGTACCTAAAACTTACAGTCTCAGAATCCTTGGAGCATAAGTGTGTAGGAAGCAAGGAACTGTTGGAAGGGACCTTACAACATCAAGGCATTGGTTGTATTCTCCTTTTCATATCTTTAATACAGTAATATATTTCTTTCCCATAAAATTGGTCTTATTTTATTGTATGACTCCTTGATCACATACATAAGTTTTGTTGAGTATACATTGTTGCTTTCACTTCGTTGGCTTGTGTCTTTTTTACAGGTTTAGCATCCCATAAGCCTTGGAACAGAGCGAGGACAAATGACATTTAAAAGGTATGTCATTTATCTCTTGTTAGTTAGTATGCTTGATGATTAAAACTTAGGGAAAGTGTTATATTTTGTTTTGTTTTGTTCTAGTTTCGTGGTGAAACTAGGGAGATTTGTTTGTGTCCACACTTACCGATATGTCTAATAACAAAATTGGTGACCATACTGGGGAACATATTGTTTGAATACTTTTTTTTTCTTTCTTTCTTTGATTGCCTGGGTTCTGTTTTCTGAGCCACTGGGAGATCCAAATTAACTCTCTGACTATTTAATTTCACTGGAAAACCTTCATGATTTTTATCTTTTCCATTTTTCCTTTGATCGTCGCACCCTGCTTTGAGAGACAGTGCAACAATCTAGGATCAACGCACTCTTCCTATTAGACACAGTGCGACATCGTCGAACTGTACTTTTCTTTGGCCCACGACGATCTAGGATCGTCACACTGTGTTGGCTGGTAGCCCACGACAATTTTGTGAAATTTTTTAATTTTTGAATGTTTTCCCTACCTGGATCTGTGATAAGTGTTAGAATTTTTTCCCTACCCGGATTTGTGATAAGTGTTTGGGGTGATTTGTTGAGTCTGGTTACAGTCTTCTTGACAACTTTGAATCTTTTTTTAGCCATTTTTTCTTTGTTTGCTTCTAGAAGATTTGAGATCTCTTGCTTTGAATGTCTTTCAGTTACAAAGCATTGTTTTTCTTTAGAATTGTTTAGTGAAAGAACACTTTTTTTTCTTAATAGTTCATGTTAAAAGAGAAAATTTGTTTGGGTTGATTTGTTTTATAGATATTTTCTATTGCTTTTAGCTATCTTTGAAAACAAAAAAAATTAATTTCTTCATTTGCATTAGATTGGGGGCATCCTTGCATTTGAAGTAGCGAAATTGCATGGTTTTTGGCATTTTTGGTCTTGAATTCTTAAAAACATTTCCCCCTCATGGTTGGGGGGGGGGAAAGAATCGTGTATTGGTGTACATTCTCTTTAGCTCATTTCTTGAAGATATTGATATTGATGAGTTTAATAAAAGTTTTGGACATTTTGCATATGGGAATGATAAACATTTTCTCCTTCTCGTAATATAGCTTTCATCGAAGTGAAATATTTTCATTCTCATTTCTTTGCATTGTTTAGATTCGGTCAAAACATCATCTCTTCCACACCATTTTCCTCTTGAGTAAACAACAACCTTAAAAATAAAGCGCTTATAAAAATTTATTAGACATTTTTATATTTTCTAGTAGCAAACCTACATTAGCTTAGAGTGTAGGGCTTTGGAATAGGTGTGAAAGATAAATTTCCAAAGTTGTAAACAAACATAGTGTCTTATGATAGAGAGAGTTTAAATCCACTTGCTACATTTTGTCCTGGGAAGCCCTTCTAACACAAGGGCCAATCACAAGGTCGCATTAGAACTGGCAAAGTTACTCACCCTGCTTTTTTGGTCTTAACTTAGAGATGGTGCGTATTATTGGAGGTCACTTGACAAGAAAATCCTGTGGGGACCTTCTCAAGTTGATTTCGGGCTAGATACCATGCCTTTGCATGTGGATATGACTGTCGACTGTTTCCGTAGGCATCATTGTCATAATTGGTAACCTTAGTAGCATATCTCTTTAGGGTCTTTACACGAGATGACTGTGGAGGGGCAAGTCTTCACAGTACCTGGAATCGACATTGACCAAACTCACTCAGGCTCCTTGGAGGGTATACTCACGTTTATGTGTGGCAGCTTGCACCAGGGTGTAAGCCCGTTAAGCAGGTCATCATCATAACTTTTCCACCTATTCTATCTCGTCCCCTTCTTACATTGTTCTCGCAATGTTGGATTTCATCACCAACTAGTGCATTCATTGTGAGAAGGTTTTGTTTGTTTGCTTACTTCCTAGATTTTTAGCACGTGTTGTTTATTTTCCCTAGCATACTATAGGTTGGATATGTGTTTAATGGTGTCATTTACTGGAATGACCAATGAAGAAACCCCTACTTCGGGGGTGATCCAGGTGGATATCGGGGGCCACCCACATTTTCCAAATGGCTCAAAACAATTTTCTGGCCATTTTGGCAATTTACTATTTTTAGCAAGTTTTCACTTCTGGGGCCATTTTGAGGGCCTAAATGAATTTTTGTCGAGATCGAGGTGCTCAATGATATTCGAAGGCATAATTGATCCCCCAAAATGAATCTCCTCGATGATACCTTTCTAACGAGCTATCACACGCCTAAAACAGAGATCGTATGCAAAAGTTACGACCCCGGGAAGTTGATGCACCAACTTACCCAAACGGGGCCCACATGACTTTTGGCGCTTCATCTCCTAGGGTTAGGTTNGCCACCATTCTAGCGAGTCTTTCACTCTGTATTTTTACAGTCTCTGTACATTTCTTTCATTAATAGAAATCGTGTATTATTGTATCTCTGTGTTTATGGTTGCATCTCCGATATATTTCTGTTATATTACTGGATATACGCGATATCCCTGTGCATTTCTTTATTATATCTCCGCTCTCATTTCGTGCCGAAAATAATCCGGATCAGGGGGAGCCTTTTGTTTTCCTTCTTACGAAAACGTTCATCCTCCTTACATAACTACTTTGAGCATTCCAGGTCTCACAATTGGATTTTTGGTATGGTTGTTTTCCACTTCAGTAATCTCGAATGAAACAAGTTCTTCGGTTGTAAGCACTTCCCCCCAAGAACATCAACCTCAAGTTGATCCTTCACCTTCTTCGCCAGTAAGATCTTATTCTCCTTCTTCACTTGAAAGGTTTTCTTCTGTTTCATCTTCTTCATCGAGTGAAAGCTCTAAATCTAGTCACACAGTGGATAAGAAGAAGAAGAAAAATAAGATTAAGAAGAAAAAAAATAAGCAAGTTTCCAAAATTCTAACCACTACCGGACATGTTGGAAAGAAACCAGTTACTGTTAATCGTGTTGGGATTGTTGATGATGCCAAGATCACCCAAACAACCCGTAATCCCAAGTACCCTTGCAGGTTTTGTAAGGGTAGCCATATTCTTATGGATTTCCATGGTCTATCCAAGGTTATAGAAGCATGGTCTACACACCCTTGCCAACCCATGTCGCCAACCTTTGAACAACATGTTGGTGACCTCCCATCAACTAGTCAGGATACCACTGGGAAGAAGAAAAGTAGATTCAAGTTCCCGTGTATCTTATGTAGAGGGAGTCATAGTCTCACATTTTCCCTCATATGGACGAAGCCTCAAAATTACTAGAATACATGTTTGTTTCCCAACCTCAACTTCTGGTTGCTTACCGCAACCTTAATCTCAACCCACCTGTAGTTGATGGAATGATCAATACGGTCCCTTCATCAGTCGGTTTGGTTGATCATGTAGCCAATTTGGTCACGTCCTTAGTTGAACCAATTGACAAAGTGGTCGATCCAATCCCATCCTCGGTCTATCCCACTCTCCCTTTAGAGAGTGAAAACCAAGTGGTCAATCCATTTCCATACATCGACCCCATTCTTCCCTTGGATAATGCAAATCAAGTGGTAGATCTGATCTCGTCATCGATCAATCCTACTCTCTCGCTAGAGACTAAACCTGATACTGCCCACATTTTTCTCGTTGATACAAACTATACCATGCTAGGGGGCATTCCTCCTTCTCCCATGGAACCTCCTCCAAGCAATGAGTCCAACCTTTTTTATTGGGGTGCACTAACTGGACCTCGTCTTCCCTCTCACATTCCTTTCAAGATTATCATACAAGTTTGTGGTCGGGACATTCATCAAACGTTGATAGACAAAGGTGCATCCATTAGTATTTTGTCTTCTATTACTTGGCAAGATTTGGGTTATCCTCATCTTGTGTCAGTTACGTAAAATCTATTAGCTTTTAACATAAGAACTAGTCAACCTTTAGGAAACCTCCCTTAGTTTCCCATAACTTTGGGAGGGAAAACTATCTTTATTGATGTCATGATAGTTCAAGACCCCTTGGATTTTGAATTACTCCTTGGGAAAGATTATTTCTATGCCATGAAAGTTATCGTGTCCACTCTTTTTCGTGTGATATATTTCCCCCACAATGGAATAATTGTGACTATTGATCAACTTTGGTTTGTTGGCCCTGACTTGACCATCAACTCAGTGACCTCCCTAAACGATTCTTATATGAAGAAGGTATCACCCCTGCCACAGGTCAATTATGTAGCATTGTCTCCCATTCCTTCAACTGTCGATACAGATGAGCCTCTCACTGTAAGTGCAATCTCTTATGAATTGGATCCAGTAGTTGACATGGTGATCTCTTCGATAGAGATTTTAGAGCTTGATATCTTTACCCCTATTGCAACCCTCGACATGTGTTCCTTTCAGAGTGTGTTTCTTCCTTCAAGTGAAGATCTCTTGGAATCCATGACCGTGTTTTGTCCCTTGACATGGTGTCCTTCCAGAGCTCTCCTCTTGGAAGCCATGATCAAGAAGAGGAATTTGAGTATGGTTTTTTTATTTCAAGATCATTAAAAAATGAAACCAATTATGAGCATAGTTCTTGTTTCTATGTCAAGCTCATTAAAAAATGAAACAAAGGTTTGGGGATTGAACTTGGATTATCAAGCATAGTTCTTATTCCCATGTCAAGCTCGTTAAAAAATAAAACAAATTGTTCCCCCTTTCGGTTTGAGTCAATTCCTTTGTCTAGTATTTGAAGCTTCATTTCATTCTCCTTTGCAGTTGGATGAAATGAAGCTTGTGGGGGAATTTTCTTACAACCTATGGAATTCATGATGAAGTTAAGTCACTAGCTTCTTAAGTTGGGGGCTAAGTACCAACCATGCGTTGGGAAGTCACAAGCATAGTTTTCTCTGGTTCAAGCTTGTGTAAAAATGAAACCACCTACCTCAAGTGTAGTTTCCGCTGGTTCAAACTTGTGTAAAAATGAAACCAGGTCCAAGCAAAGTTTTTTTTAGTTTTTAAGCTTGTGTGAAAATAAAATCTATCCCAAGCATAGTTTTGTTTTGTTTTAAGCTTGCGTAAAAATGAAAACAATCATGAGCTTAGTATTTGTTCTTTCTCATGCTCGTAAATCAATGAGAATGTAACCGAGTATACTTTTATCACTTTTTCGGACTCGTAAATTTTATATGAAAAAGGAACCCCCTGGAGTTCCCTTTAAGATCTTTTCAGACTCTCTAAACATGAAGCGATTGTCGAGTGATCTTGTTCTTTTCACACTCGTTAAAGTATTTAAAAAAAATGTATGTTGAGCGGTAGATTATCTCTTTTTCGGTCTCATTAGACTAATTTACAAAAAAGAATATTTTGGAGTTTTCTTTAAGTGTTTTTCAGACTCTCTAAACATGAAAAAACCCCGAGTTTTCTTTATTTGGACTTGTAAAACAAGCATCGAAAGGCCCATATGGGATCGAACCACTCCTTCCTATGGTTCGTTAAAAATAATCTGAGGGACTCATCCAAAGGATGAGCTTACATTACAAGAATTTGTTACCCTCCTCAAGCTTGCATAAAAATAAAGAGGTACTCACCATAAATGGTGGGGGGGGCGGGGGGGAATTGGGAAAGAAATGTATCTAAAACTGTATTCTATGGAAGATTCACTTTTGAACATGACACCCTTTCACTTACTTTGTGTCTAGGTTGGAAAATTCACTTGTCTCTTGATCATACTCCCTTATAAGATTACAAATTGGTATGTGATCCCTGTTGTTGAGTTAGTGTTTCCAAGACAGTTGTTGTGTCATCAATATTTTCAAAGAGAAGTTCAACCTGGAAAGCCTTCTATTGCGTTGGCCATTTCTGCAGTGCTTAAGCTTTCTATTGTGTCAGCCATCCTTGAGCCAGTCCTGAATCACTTGTTAATTTGATCTACTTCAAATCTTGTTACCTGTTTCGTTTCGTTGATGGGGAAAAAATTAAGGCCCTCCTGTGACGAGTCTTTTCTTATCAAATTCAACTCATTATCTAGGAATTATACTTATAAACTAATTGGTACCTTGGAACTTGCATGCCTCAATGGTAGGTTTCCTCGATTTCGACGGTGGGTTTTCATTATTGACCCCTGATCAGAAGATTCCGTCGAGTGTTCAACTTCAGCTCATAAATTCACACCCGTTGGATTGTACTAGTTTACCTTGGGAATCATTGAAATTAATGGTGATTTCCCTCACACATGTTAATGGTATTCATTAATGAAGGGTAATCAAGTGGTTTCTACCATGTTTGACTTCAAAACATGTATTCGCATGGTTAGATTTGTACTATAGAGTGATGGAGAAGAAGGCCCTGGATATTTTCTGACAGATTCAGATTGCGTTGGAGTATATTCATATTTTATTGTTTCATAGATCCACAGTGTATGTCTCATGGCTATGTTCAAATTTCAGTCTTTAATGCATAGATCCACAGTGTATTTTTGGTGGCTATGTTTAGATTTGAGTCATAATGGCATGGATCCATAGTGTATGTTTGGTGGCCATGACCTTTCTTACATGACATGGATCTTTGCATGTCATCATTTATGATTTGATTCATTTGTATTCTGAGTATGGGAATGCCTACCTCAATAATGATATATTATTGTATTGTATTTCCTTGTTTGTTGGCAGGTTTCCGACCGACGTGTTCCTTGTTCCCTACACACACTTGACAAAGTATTTCATATATCACTCTGTTATAACTTCATACTTTGGGGGGCTCATTGTTACACATTATTTTTGTCACCCCTATGATAGTGAATGATGTAAGCCTATCCTTTGTCTTTAGAAGGATCAATTTCCTTAATCCCTGAAGAAGAATGAAGATAAATTTTCCCAGAAAGATGGAAATTATCTTTTCCCTTGTAAAAAACATTATGAAGAGGGATCGTCACACCTCTCTTAGTGTTAAGTGTTCAATGATATAGGATCATCGTAGGTTGCACCACAGTGGCCTGCGACGTCGTCGCAGTTTTCTTAGTGTTAAGGGTGTGACGATTTTTGTACAAAGGAAAAAGAGGAATTTCTCGAAAGTTCTAGAAGAGAAGCTTTGAGGGTGAGGTGGCCTCCGATCGGTTTGGATCTGATTTGCATCCCTGATCTTATGGGATCATCCTAACCTCCTCACCCTATCCTTTTCAAATTATAAAAGGAGTGAAGTTCTCATGGGGAAAGTTAGCTTGGAAAATTAGTTTGATTGGGTTTTGAAATTAGCTTGGAGCTTGATGAGTTTTGATAGACTTCTGATTTATGTTGTCAAGATAGATTGTTAGTACCTAAAACTTACAGTCTCAGAATCCTTGGAGAAGAAGTGTGTGGGAAGCAAGGAATTGTTGGAAGGGACCTTACAACATCAAGGCATTGGTTGTATTCTCCTTTTCATATCTTTAATACATTAATATATTTCTTTCCCATAAAATTGGTCTTATTTTATTGTATGACTCGTTGATCACATACTTAAGTTTTTTTGAGTATACATTGTTGCTTTCACTTCGTTGGATTGTGTCTTTTTTATAGGTTCATCATCCCATAAGACTAGGAACAGAGTGAGGATGACACTAGCAAGGACAAACGACATTTAAAAGGTATGTCATTTATCTCTTGTTAGTTAGTATGCTTGATGATCAAAACTTAGGGAAAGTTGTATATTTTTCTTTGCTTTGTTCTAGTTTCATGGTGAAACTAGGGATATCTGTTTGTCTCCACACTTACCGATATGTTCGATAACAATATCGCCAAAAAATCAATGAGCACTAAAAAATGCTAAATATTTCATTCTTGCATTTAAATTTAAATATAAACTGGCAACATCATCAAATAATAACATTGCTACACAGATATGAAAATAACAAGTTTTCCCCCTCGCACCACACTAGAACAATCTTCTCTTTCCTGAAATTGAAGGAAACAAGTGAAAAAATGCAGAATGAGCCCTGAAATCGCACCTTATAGGAATGTTTTTGCACAACAGATTTTTATGAAAAAATAATAAGGATATTTTTTAGTCATAGAAGCTATTGTAAGATGCCACAGGATAGGCATATCTGACTTTGATTGTCCCTGTTATATTTATTATTCATGTTATTGCATGCATGCACACAAGCACATAAATGAGGGAGGAGAAGGCCCAACAAGAAAGCATAACCACTCTACAACCAATCAACCATTATGTTATGAAATTTTCCTCTTGCACTAACATCTGATATATCAACTTTCCCTTCTTACTTAAGGTTCTATTGTTGCAAATTACATAACTCATCGGTTGGATACTAAAGGAGTCAGTTGGATACTAAAGGAGTAGACAATAGGTATGGGAATTGTCTAAACATAGAGTGAATATAATAATGAAGTCTTCAAAACAACAAATAGTTAGTAAATCAAAACCGCAATCCCTTCCTTCAAGCAATTACATAAGATCTCTACAATTTTCTTCATTGACGACAACTAAATTGGTAAGGATAGCCCCAAGGGTTATCTTGATTGGTAGATGCTCTTATGTTAAGTCCATAGAGGTATGGATCAAAATCACATCAGGTCCTTTGGGGTTACCAGCTTCCTATGTTGTTGGTGGTCAACTCGCCTTCCATACAAAATTCTATAGAAGGGGAAGAACTTTGTGAGGGTTGGCCCAATACCAGCACCCCAATTCTTCGCTCAAGTGTGTGAGGGTGGGGTAAGATTACTTCCTCAGGGAAAAATTGAATTGGTAAAGAATCAAGATGCACATTCAATATTAATTTCAATACAATTAGAAATTTTTATTACACATTACTATTCCATGGTTAATTGATCTCACATAATTATGCATCATTCAAAAATGATATTTAAAGAAAAAAAGATGCTTCCACCTATACTTAATATCTTTTTCCATGACTCTTGTGACATAATATGGAAAATAGTTTAAAATGCTTACAAATGAAAATTATGAAACCCCAAGAACCAGAAAAATAAATAATTTTCAATTCAACACCAATGAGAACCTCACAATTTTGGGATCTGCACATGCAATTGTGACAATAAGACAATTAAGAGAAGTAGTAACCTGAACAACTCATTTTGATGAAAAGTTTTATATGAACCCCTCCTGGTATGAGACATTAGTTGTTGGACCTGTAAGTTTTGTGTAAGTATTTACTTATGTATAAGGCCAATTGATGAATAAATTGGCATCTCATTTGCTAGTTTTCTAGTTTGAGGTTAAAATTGACCCACTAAGCAATAATTCTTAATGAAGTTCAACATATCCTGATCATCTAACAGGTTTTGAGAATAGAGGTAAACCAAAGAAATTATTGATATTGTATATATGTATTAATGTTGAACTTATCTCATTACCCAAATTTAGTATATACACTAATCGAAGACTAAGTCAGATGAAGGATGCCCATCTTGGATTTTTTCCTCACTCAAATTGTGCCATGTGCCATATTTGACTTCCATATTTTCCTACATCATGTGCCACAAGAAACAAGCAATGATGTGTGATTCTATCTTAGATCTCTTTTATATGAAAACATAACACATAAATAAGCTTTCAAATTGGCCACTTTCATATTTGTTGTCATCTTGTGCTGAAAAAAACAACCAACAATTTTTTATTTTGTATCTTTGATCACTTGCATAAGGAAAAGTGGTCCACAAAAAACCTCCTTTTTGTCCATCCCTGGCAGCAAGTATATTTTTGTTATTTCAGTGAAAATGAAAGTATGGTATGCAAACGATATCCATCCCATACAATTTCAACTTATCTTTGTGAGTTTAACTACTACCTCACAAAACATACAACAAATGTGCCTAGGGTGGAACTAAAAAAAAACTAAATTGAAAACCTTAATTGCTAAGAGGCTATGCCACTATTTTTCCACTATAGGAAGACAGGTTTGGGGTAGTTGGAAGGTACCAACAAATATCTAGAGGATAAGAGGAAGGGGATGGAAATATATATATAATAATGAAAAATCTCAAAAAAATTTCAAAATTCCCAAAAAACGTTTTCTAGAAATTAATTCAATTACCTCAAAAATTCCCTAATCTGTATAGCACAATGTTTCATGATTTATAAACATCGTATGATACAAATTAGGCTATTTTGGGGGCATTTTGGCATGAAAAATTTGTGTTTTGAAGCATTTTAAAGTTCCTCGGGCCCACCCAAGTTCCAATGAGGGGTCTGGGATCCATAAGAAGTCTAAAAACCATTAATGAATTAAAAATAAAGGAAAATTAACCTCTAATTTTTTTCTATATATATATATATATATATAACGATTCCCATTTTTTAAACTTGTACCCATTTCCAAGTTCCATACAACTTAGGTTTAAATGTTTGGGTTTACCCTTTTATTTTGTTTATTTTGTTAGATGTTTTAAGCAATCACCAATTGGCATTGTTACATGATGTCCTTTTGAGTTCCACTGACCTAATTGTGTCATTTATGGACACTAATATAATTTCTTTCTTTCTATAATCTATATTTACTTTGGGACTTTTTCTACTGTTTTTAAGTCTACAAACAAGATTGACAATATTATATGTGAGTAGTTAAATGGGGAATTTTTTCTATGCTATTGTAATTGAGACAACACTTTAGAATGGTTCATAATTTAGAACAACATTCCAAAGAAAATTTTGATTGAAGTAGTTCTCACTTCACCAACGAGACACAAGAAACTACAACTCTGTGCATTGTAAATTTCATACCCATTTGGTAAGAGTAGGTGATATCTATCATGGTCATCAACTCACTACATCTATATATGATTTTATTTAATATGATCTTAAGGACATCCTATTCATTGA